>JAACNH010005400.1:0-20404 GCA_019447015.1 Hymenochirus boettgeri
ACTGCTAATCATGAGAAGAAGTAAATTAAAGTTAATACCCATGGGGGTTAATTAGGTCATATCTGGGTCTTCAATGTCATGACTGTGGGCATTTGAGGTCAAGACTAAATTTAAAGTTACTCATTGGGGTCCCTTCAAGGTCTGACGTGGTCCATTTGAGGTCATGGCTAGGGTCACTTGAGGTCATTGTGGACCACTTGAGGTCATGAGGGGTTACTTGAGGTTATGAGTGGGGTCATTTGAGGTCAAGGCTGGAGATGATTTTAAAGTATAATTGAGGTCCTTTTAATGTCATGACTGGAGTCATTTGAGTCATTGCTGGGGGTCACTTAAGGTCAATGACTGGGAACATTTGAGGTCAAGGCTAGATCAATTAAGGTTATAATGTGGGTTCCTGTAGGGTCCCCTGACTGGGGTCATGGTTTATGTCACGGCTAGGTCACTTGAAGTCATGCTGGGGTCACTTGAGGTCATGACTGGGGTCATTTGAGGTCAAGGCTAGAAGTTTAATTAAAGTTATAATTAGGGTCCCTTCAAGTCCTAGCTGGGGACATTTGATGCTCATGGTAGGGTCACGTAAGGTCATTGCTGGGGTCACTGAGGTCAATGACTGGGGTCATTTGAAGTCATGGCTAGGGTTCACGGAGGTCATGACGGGATCATTTGAGGTCATGGCTCGAGGTCACTTGAGGTCATGACTGGTGTTCATTTGAGGTCAAGGCTAGAGTTAATTAAAGTTAATGGGGTCTTCAAGGTCTGAGTCTTGGTATTCGAGGTCAATGGGTGAGGTCTCTTAAGGTCATTGCTGGGGTCATTGAGGTCAATGACTGGGGTCATCATGAGGTCAACGTTAGAGTTAATAAATTGATAATTGGGTGGTCCCTCAAGGTCTTGACTTTGGTCATTTGAGGTCATTGCTGGGGTTCACTTGATATCACGAGAAAGACGTATTACGGTAATATAGGGGGTTGATTAAGGTCAAATCTGGGGTCACTCAAGGTCATGACAGGGTCATTTGAGGTCAAGACTAAAATTAATTAAATTATAATTGGGGTCCCTTCAAGGTCCTGACAGGGTCACTTGAGGTCATTACTGGGGTACTGATGTATTGCTGGGGTCACGTTGAGGTTATGACTGGGGTCCATTTGGGTCAAGGTTAAAGTAATTATAAAGTTATAATTGGGGTACTTTAAGGTCCTGGCTGTGGGTCATTTGAGGTCATGACAAGAGGTCACTTGAGTCAAGATTAGAATTAAGGTTATGATTGTCATAGTCCCATTAAAAGTCCCTGACTGGGGCATTTGAGGTCATGACAGGGTCATTTGAGGTCAAATTGAATTAAGAGTTATGGATGTATAGTCATTTAGGTCATGACTGGGGTCATTTGAGGTGCTGGCTAGGGTCACTGAGGGTCATGGTACTGGGGTCATTTGAGGTCAAGGCTAGAGTTAAATTATAATTGGGGTCCTTTCCAGGTCCTGCGTGGGGCCATTTGAGGTACATGGTGAGGTGTCTTAAGGTCATTGCTGGGGTCACTGTTGAGGTCATTGACTGGGGTCCATTTGAGGTCAGGTTAGAGTTAATTAAATTGGATACATTGGGTCCCATTCAAGGTCTTACTTTGGTCATTGAGGGTTACATTGCTGGGTGCACTTGATATCACGAGAAGGTAAATTAAGGGCATTTGAGGTCATGGAGCTAGGTCACTTGGATGGTCATTGTGTGTCACTTGTCAGACTGGGGGTCCATTTGGAGGTCATGGCTTAGAGTTATTAAAGTTATAATTAGGGTCCCCTTTAAGGTACGGGCTTGGGTCATTTGAGGAGTCACGGCTAGGTCAATTGAGTCAAGGGACTAAGTCAATTTGGAGTCAGCTCTAAAATTATAATGTTTATATGTTAGGTCACTTAAGAGTCATTACTGGGGTCAAGTTGAGGTCAGGAAGAACTAATTTAAAGGTTGTAACCTGTAGTCCATTTAATGTCTGACTTGGAGGTCATTTGAGGTATCGGTCAAGGGTCATTGAGGTACGTGCTTGGGTCAACTTGGAGGTCAGAGGGGGTTCACTTGAGTATCACGAGAAAGGTAAATTAAGGTCAATGAGGGGGGTAATAAGGTCATATGGGGCATTCAAGGTCATGACTGGGGTTCATTTGAGTCAAGACTAAATTTAAAGTTATAATTGGGGGGGTCCCTTCAAGGCGCCGTGACTGGGGTCATTTGTGGATCACGGTCTAGGGTCACTTGAGGTCATTGATGGGGCCACTGTAGGTCTGAGGGTCTACACTTGATGTTATGACTGGGTTCATTTGAGGTCAAGGCTAGAGGTGGATTTAAAGTTATAATTGGGTCCTTTTAAATCATGACTGTGATAATTTGAGTCCTAGGTCTAGGGTCAATTGAGGTCATGCTGGGGTCATTGGGTCATGACTGGGTCATTTGAGGTCAAGCTACGATTCATTAAGGTTATAATTGGGTTTCCTGTAGGGCCTGATGGGGTCCTGAGGTCATGGTGAGGATCATCTGTGTTATGGCTGGGTCATTTGAGTCAGGCTAGGGTTACTCAGTCATGAGTGGGGTCCCTCAGGCATGATCTAGGATACTTGAGGACATGGCAAAGGTCTTTTGAGGTAAAGACTAAAACTAATTAAGTTATAATTGGGGTCCCTTCAAAGTCCTGACTAGGGTCATTTGAGGTCTTGGCTAGGGTCACTTGAGGTCATTGCTGGGTCACTCGAGATCATGACTGGGGTCATTTGATTATGAACGATAAGATAAATTAAGGTACTATGGGGGGGTCACTTCATGGTCATATATCTGTGGTCACTCAAGTCACGACTAAGGTCATTTTAGGTGAAGACTAAAACAAATAAATTTATAATTGGGGTCCCTTCAAGCCCTGACTGGGTTCATTTGAGGTCATGCTAGAGTCACTTGAGCCATTGCTGGTTGCACTCAAGGTCATGCGTGGGGTTCATTGTGGTCAAGGCTAGGGTTACTAAGGTCATGAGTGGGGTCCTTCAGGTCTGACTAGGATACTTGATGACATGGCTAGGGTCATTGATGGTAAGTTGGGGTCACATGAGGCATAAAGATGCTCACTTAAGTCATGAGGCTGTCACTGAAGTTATGGGGGGTCACTCAGGTCATCTCTTGGGGGCTATATTAGGTCATATCTATGTCACTTAAGGTCTCCAGGACATCACTGAAGTTTCTGAAATATGTATTACTAGGGTTACCCCATTGCTCACTGAGTTCTAAAGGTCATTGCTAGGGTCTTTGAGATCAATGCTGCGATCACTTAAGGTTATGAGGGGTCTCTTATGGTCATATCTGGGGTCAATAGTTCAAGACGGGGTCATTTGAGGTCAAGACTAAAATTATTCAAGTTATATTTGGTCCCCTTTAATTCCTGGCTGGGGTCATTGAGGTCATGCTAGGGTCACTTGAGGTCATGCTGTTCACTTGAAAGGTCATGACTGGGTCATTTAAATCATTGTCTAGAGTTTAATTAAAGTTATAATTGGGTCCCCTTCAAGGTCCTGGCTGGGGTTATTTGAGGTCATGGTTAGGGTCACTTGAGGTCATGACTGAAGTCATTTGAGGTCAAGGCTAAAATTAATTAAAGATATATTTAGGTCCCTCAAGGTCCTGACTGGGGTCATATGAAGGTATGGTTAGGTCACTTGAGGTCATTCTGGGTAACTTTAAAAGTCCATGAGGGGTTCACTTGATAACATACAAATGTAAATTAATTAATATGAGGGGGGGAGATTAAGGCCTATCTGGGCTAAGGTTCTGACGGGGTCATTTGAGTCATGGAAGGGTCATTTGAGGTCATTGCTGCGTGTACTTGAGTTCATGACTGGGGTCATTTGAGGTCAAAGCTAGAGTTGATTAAAGTTATAATTGGGGTCTCTTTAAGGTCACTGATAGGGGTCACTTTGAGGTCATTGGCAAGGGGTCATTTGAGGTCAAGACTATACTAATAAATTTATAACTGTAGGTCCATTTTAAGGTCATGACTGGGGTCATTTGGGTCATGCTAGGGTAACTTGAGGTCATTGTAGGGTCAGTTAGGTCATTGCTGGTGGTCATCTTGAGGTCTGTCTGGGGTCATTTTGAAGGTCAGGCCTAGAGTTAACTTAACAGTTATAATTAGGGTCTAAGATCCTGAATGGGGACATATGAGTCATACTGGGGTCATTTGAAGGTCATGGCTAGGGTCACTGGAGGTCATGACTGGGATCATTTGAGGTCATGGCTAGGTCACTTGGGTCATGACTGGGGTCATTTGAGGTCAAGGCTTAGCAGTTAATATAAAGTCATCATTGGGGTCTTTCAAGGTCCTGATGGGCTCATTTGAGGTCATGTGAGGGTCAGTTAGGTCATTGCTGGGGTCACTTGAGTAAGTCTGGGGTCATTTGAGGTCAAGGTATAGGAGTTTCTTGTAAGTCATAATTAGGTTCCCTAACAAGGTCTTTGACTTTGCGTCTTGTGAGGTCATGTGCTGGGGGTCACTTGAGGTCATGTGGGGTTTCCCTTGATATCACGGGGAAGGTAATTTTAAGGGTATTGAGGGGGTGTGACTTAGTGTCAAATCTTGGGGTTCCACTCAAGCGTCAATGACGGGTCATTTGAGGTCAGACAAGATTAATTAAGTTATTAATTGGGGGTCACTCCTATGGTCCTGACCAGGGTCACTTGAGAGTCATATATGGGGTCACTGATGTAATTGCTGGGGTTACTTGAAGTTATGACTGGGGTCATTTGCAGGTCAAGGCTTAGAGTGATTTTAAAGTTATATTGGGTCCCTCAAGTTTCTGACTGGTGTGCATTGAAGTCATGGCAAGGTCCATTTGAAGTCAAGGCTAGACATAATTAAACTTTTATGAGTGTTAATCCATTTAAGTCATGACTGGGAATCCATTTAAGTTCTTGGTAGGGGTCACTTGAGTCCTTGCTGGGGGGCACTTCGAGGTCATGACTGGGGTTTATTTGGATGTAAGGCTAGAGTTATCTTAAGTTATATTGGTTTCCTGCAGGGTCCTGACTGGGTCATTGTGGTCATGGCTAAGGTCACTTGAGGTCATTAAATGGGGTCACTTGAGGTCATAGATGGGGGTATTTGATGTCCAGGCTAGAGTTTTTAGTGATAATTGGGGTCCTTTAAGAGTCCTGAATGGGGTCATTTGAGGTCATGGTGAGGGTAACTTAATTCATTGGCTGGGTCACTGAGATCATGACTTGGGTATTGAGGTCAAGGCTAGAGTTAATGAAATTCATATTGGGGTCACTTGAGGTCATAGGGTTATTGATTCACGGTAAAGGTAAATTAAGGACATATGGAAAGGGGGTTGATTAAGGTCATATCTGGGGTCACTCAAGGTCATGACTGGGGTTCTTTATGGTCATGGCTAGTGTTACTCTAAAGTCATGAGTAGGTCATGGGGAGGGTCACTTAGGTCATTGTGCTGGGTCCACTTGAGGTCATGATGGGGTCAGTTTGAGGGGTCATTGCTGCTCGGTCACTTGATGTCATGACTGGGGTCATTTGAGGTCAAAGCTAGAGTTAATTAATGTTATAATTGGGGTCTTTTTTAAGGTCCTGCAATAGGGGTCATTTGGGTCATGGCAAGGGTCAATTTGAGGTCAAGAGTAGAACTAATTATCTTATAAACGGTAGTCCATTTAAGTGGTCATGACGGGGTCGTTTGAGGTCATGGCTAGGGCCACTTAGGTTCATTGCTGGGGGTTCACTTGAGGTCATGAGGGGTTATCCTTGAATTCATGAGAAAGGTAAAATTAAGGTATCATGAGGGGGGTTTAATTAAGGTATATTGGGGTCATTCAGATCATATGAGCTGGGCTCATTGAGTTCAAGATAAATTAAAATTATACATTGGGGGTCCCTTCAGGTCCTGACTTGAGTGGTCATTGGAGTTATGACTGGGGTCATTGGAGGTCAAGGCTAGAGTTAATTAAGTTATAATAAGGGTCCCTTTAAGATCTGAATGGGGACACTTTGAGTCATGGCTAGGGTCACTTAGTTCATGGCTGGGTCACTGGAGGTCATGATACTGGGTCATTTGGAGCGTCATGGCTATGGTCACTGCTTGAGGTACATAGTTGGCCTCATTAGAGAGTATTGGCTTAGGGTCACTTGAGGTCATGACTGGGGTCCGTTTGAGGTCAAGGCTAGAGTTATTACAGTCATAATTGGGGCGTCCTTTCAAGGTCCCAGTGGGGTCATTTGAGGTCATTGTCGGGGTCAGTTAAGGTGCATTGCTGGGGTCACTGAGGTCATGAAGGGGTCATTGAGGTCAAGGTTAGAGATTAATAAAGTATAATTAGGGTCCCTCGTCTTGACTTGGGTATTGAGGTCATTGCTGGGGTCCATTGACGGTCATGTGGGGCTCACTTGATATCACGGGAAAGGTTATTTAAGGTAATATGAGGAGGTCAGGTTTTGATTTAAGGTCAAATCGGGGGTCACTCAAGGTCTGAACTGGTGGTCATTTGAGGTCAAGACTAAAATTAAGTAAAGTTATAAGTGGGGTCACTCTAGGTCCTTACACAGGGTCAACTGAGGTCATTACTGGGTCCACTTGATGTAATTGCCTGGGGTTTACTTGAGGTTAGAGATGGGGTCTTTTGAGGTCAAGGCTAGTAGGTGATTTTTAAAGTTATAATTGGGGGTCCCTCAAAGGTCCTGAACTGGGTCATTTGAGGTCTGGCAAGGGTCTTTGAAGCAAGACTAGATTAATTAACGTTATATTGTAATCCATTAGGTCATGACTGGAATCAATTGAGGGTCATGGCTAGGGTCCTTTGAGGTCGTTCTGTGGGTATCAGAGGTCATGATGGGGTCATTTGAGGTCAAGGACTAGAGTTACTTAAAGTTATAATTGGGTTCCTGCAGGGTCATTACGGGGTCATTGTGAGGTCTGGCTAGTGTCACTTTAGGTCATTAATGGTGTCACTTGAGGTCATGACTGGGGGTCATTGAGGTCAAGGCTTAGAGTTATTTATTATAACTTTGGGGGTCCCTTTAAGTCTGAATGGGGTCATTTTGAGTCATGGTTGAGGGTAACTTAAGTATTGCTGGGGTCACTGGAGATCAAGGCTAGAGTTAATTTGAAAGCCATAATTGGGGTCACTTGAGGTCATGATGGGTTTACTTGATATCACGGGAATGTAACTTAAGGAGAAATTATGAAAGGGTGATTACAGGTATATCTGGGTACATCAAGGTCCTGACTGGGTCATTTGAGGGTCAAGACTAAAATTAACTTAAAGTTTATACTGGGGTCCCTTCAATAGGTCCTGCAGGGGTCCTTTAATGTCATGACTGGGTCATTGATTCATTGCTGGGGTCACTTGAGGTCATTTGCGGGGGTTCATTTGAGCCAGACTGGGGCATCATTTGAGATCAAGGCTAGAGTTAAAGTCATATTGGGGTACCCTCCAGGGTCCTGATGGGGACATTGAGGTAATGGCTAGGTCCTTGAAGTTATGAGGGGTTCACTTGATATCACAAGGAAAGGTAAACTAAGATAATATGAGGGGGTCGGTTAAGGTATCTGGGTCACTCAAGGTCATCACTGTGGTCATTTATGTTCCATGGCTGTGTTACTCAAAGTCAGTAAGGGTTCCTGAAATGTCATGGCTAAAGATAACTGAGTACAGTGCTAGGGTAATCTATGAATCATGGTTGGGGACCTAAAGGCGCCAGGAGGAGCTCACTAAGTCATGGGGGCTGTCACGAAGAGGATATAGGGAGTCAATCAAGGTCGTATCCAGGGTCATAGAGGCATTTCTAGTAGGTCACACCACAAGGGTAATGCAGGAACATCACTGAAGTTTTCTACATAGTATTACTGGGTTCACCCACGGCATGCACTGGTGTTACGTAAGGTCATAACTTTTGTTTAGGTCAGGTTATATTCCTAAGGTCATGAAGGGTGTCTTTTAAAGTCCATATAAGGTATTTGAGGACATTGCTAGGGTCACTTAAGGGTCCATTGCTGGTGTCACTTGAAGTCAGGTGGGGTCATTTGAAATCATGAGGGCTCACTTGTATTAATGACTAGGGTCATGTGAGGTTAAGGCTAAGTTAAGTTATATTGGGGTCCCTTCAAGGTCATGACTGGGGTCATTGAGTTCATGGTTAGGGTTACTCAAGTCTGACTGGGAGTCCTTTAAGTTATGACTAAGAATATTTTGAAGACCATGGCTGAGGGTCACTAGGAGGCTAATGGCTGGCATCACTGTGAGGCCATGAAGAGTCTCACTTAAGGTCAGTGGCTGTCACTAGGTTATGAGGGGGTCACTCCAAGGTATATCCTGGGTTACTTGAAGGTAATATCTAGGGTCATTCAAGGTCATTCAGGGCTAACTGAGTTACTGCATGGTATTACTTACTAAGGGTAGTCCATAGGCATCCTGGGGTTACTTAAGGTTTGGATGGGGTCACTTGAGGTCAATGCTAGGGTTACTGGGAGTCATGACTGTGTGTCCCTTGAAGTCATGACTGGGCGTCAGTTGAGGTCATTGCTGGGCTCCTCATGAGGTGATAAGGGGGTTATCTGAGGTCATGGCTAGAGTTTATTAAGTCATAATTGGGGTCCCTCAAGTCCTGACTGGGGTCATTTGAGGGTCCTGGTTAAGGTCCACTGGGTCTTGCTGGGGGTCACTTGAGGTCATATGGGGTTCACTTGATATCATTGAGAAGACAAATAATCCTAATGACTAAGGGACAGCTGTGGGACATGGCTAGGGTTATTTTGGTGTATGGCTGGGGTCAATTGAGGCCATGAAAACAGCTCACTTCAGTATGGGGGCAGTCACTGAGGTTATGAAGTTGGAGGTCACTCACGGTTATATCCGGCCCACTCAAGGTGCATCGGGAAATCACTGAAGTTACTGATTATAACGGTTATTTATGGATCGGTTATCAGTTCATTGATCATCAGGGATTGAAGTCATTACGGGTGTCTAATTCAAGGGGGGGGGGGGGGGGGGTGGGGGGGGTGGGTGGGAGGGGGGGGGGGGGGGGGGGGCATGGAGGTCGGGTATGAGGCGGGGGGGGGGGGTGACTGGAGTTCCTCATGTAGTTGTTGTTGGTCATTCCTAGTGTCATTTGAGGTCTTGCTGGGCCACTAGTGAGGACATTAGGGGGGGTCACTTGAGTTTTTGAGGGACACCGGCTTCATAGAGGTCATACTGGGAACATCAAGGTCAGACTGGGACAACATTTGAGCGTCAATGCTCGAGTTTTTTTTAATTAAAAGGTCATAATTGGGGTCCCTCAAGTCCTGACTTGGAGGTCATGGCTAGGGGCATGTTAAGGTCATTGCTGGGGTCATACGGTTGAAAAGGGTTCAACTTCTAGAATGACAAAGGTAAATTAACGGTAATATCTGGGGTTCTCAGGTTATGACTTTGGTCATTGGGTTATACTAAGGATACTTGAGGAAATGGCTGGGTCTTTGAGGTAATGGTGGGGTCACACTTGAGAGCCAGAAGGAGCTTACTAAGGTCATGGGGCTGTCACTGGAGGTTCTCCATAGCACCACTGGGGTTACTTAAGTTCATGACTTGGTCACTTAAGGGTCAATGCTTATAGAGTTTCTGAAAGTTATGACGGGTCACTCCAAGGTCATGACTGGGTCCATTGAGGTCAGCTAGGGGTTTTTGAGGTCATGTTCTGGGCCCACTTGATGTTGGTATAAGGTACTTGAGGTGTGAGTGGGGGTCATTAGGTCTATCTGGGTCACTTAAGGTCATGACTGGGGACATTTGTGGGGGTCATGGCTAGAGTTACTTTAAAAGTCATGAATTGAGTCGCTAAGGCCAGACTGGGGTTAGTGAAGGTTCATAGCTAGGATCATTGAGGTCAGTGGCTGAGATCTAACTTGAGGACATAAGGAGATCACTTAAGTTCACTGATGTGGGTTCACTTAGGTCATATCCAGGGTCACTAAGTCATATGTGGGTCCATTTGTGGTAATATCTTGGGGTTACTCAAGGTTCATATCCAGGGCATCACTGAAGTTATAGCACTGCTGGTATTTTTTAGGGTTACTCCAGGGTATCACTGGGTTGGTTAGTTGATGGCATATCCAGGGTCCCTAAAGTTTATAACTGGGTAAATTTTGGGGATCAGATCATGGGTTCACTTAAGGTTTTATCTAGGACATCACTGAAGTTTTTGTGTGGTATTACTAGGGTACTCAAAGTACGTGGCTGGAATGTGAGGTCAAGGGCTAGGAGTTAATCAAAGTCCTGCATTGGGGTCCGCAGGCCCTGACTGGGGTACTTTGAATGTCATTACTAGGGTTAATTTAGGGCACTGCTGGGGTCACTTGTTGATCGTGGAGGGGGTTATTGATTGTCACGAGAAAGGTTAATTAAGGTTTATATCTGGGGTGTTACTCAAGGTCATACTGGGGCCATTTGAGGTTATTGCTAGGGTTACTGAAGAGTCATACCTGGAGTCATTCATGTCATGGACTGGATATTTTAGACATAGGCTAGGGTCCATTTGAGGTCATGGCTTGGTCTTAAAGGCCATGAAGTAGCTCACTTAGAGGTCAGGGGCGGCAGTCACTTGAGGTTATGAGGGGGGTCACCTTAAGGATCCTATCTGGGGCTCCTGACTCATCTTTGGGGTCACTTGTCATATCTTGGGTCACTCAAGGATCATCCAGGGCATAACTAAAGTGAAGTTTACTGCATGGTATCACTAGGGTTACTCCCAGCATCACTGAGGTATTCAAGGTCAGACTGGGATTTGAGGCCAGTGGTTAGGGGTCCTTACGTCATTGCATAGGGGTCACTTGAGTCATGACCCCTGGGGATCGACTTGATGACCATTAAGGACCAATTTAAAGTCATGAGGTGCAATAAAACTTACTGTTTATGAAATATGGGCCTATTGTTACCTCAAGGCCCGGGATGTTTTATCAGCCTAGAGCTTTATTTATTGATATTTAACCATTTTAGTTGTTTCTGAAACATATCCCCAGTTTAACCAAAGTGCAAAACAGCATCCTTTATACCATTAATTGCTAGTATATACTGTCTGTAATGGGATTTCTATACGTATATACAGTACGGAAAAAAAATGTTGCTCGGGTGTTTGCTTTCATCGGCATCCTCTGTAATTATACTTATCCCCATTCATTAATGCATCGTCTTACCCGAGATTCTATTAACTTCCAGCATCTGAGATCTCTAAAACCTCTGGACTATTGGAATGCTTCCATGTATCTACTTGACTACAGCTAGGAAACACCACATTATTGCTTATTACAGGGTTTAGGATATATGATTACTTGGTGCAAAAAACAGGGGCCTGATATTCTCAACTACCAGAGGATTCCTGCAAGGCCCTGGCTTCATTAAAGCTCAAGTCCCTGCACTTTCTGCTTCTATTAAATTGACTAAATGGTCATTAAAAGACCCTTAGTAAACAGATTCTTTCCCTCCCTATCCAGGGAGGAGAAGGCTTCTCTGGTGTTGAAGGCCTTATAAGATTTAAATTAATTGAAGAAATTCCTTTGTCCAAACTCACTTGAAAATTGTTTTTTTCCTGGCTATTATTAAACTAGGGTGCCCAAAATTTCCATCAACACCTTCTCTTCATAGATGACAGGCTATTAGTCTTATTTCAACAGAAGGCAAAACTATATTTCCCAGTGGAGTTTGGCTTCTGATTGTAAATTCAACTTTACAAAGGGGTGGGGGCACAGGTATGCGAATAGATGGAAGATAGATGATATATAGAGGGGGGGGGGCAGAGAGAGAGAGATAATCCCATTGATAGATATGCTGCTAGAAAGCGATAATTGAAAGCTGGTGCATTACAGTCAAAAGAAACAGTTGAATAACTGGGAAAGAGAACACTGGTGGATAATTGGGAAAGAAAGACCAATTGTGATAAATTCTGTAGTAAATTGTGGCCCCACACAGATAATTATATATTAGAAATGGTAAAATAAGTGCCCAGCTGGTTACATTTACTTACCCTCTGTGATATAAAGGTATCAAATTGATTTTGATAGCAAATACTCTTTTTAGCAATGTTCCCCCCTACATTTTGGCGGGTGAAATTTGAAATGAGGCACTGTTTCCCATGAAATTCGGGGTGTATCACTTTTTTTGTTAATGTGTTTCTCATATTTTTTATTATTCCCAAGATGATCTGATTTAGTGATCTTTGGAATGATAGCAAACTTGGAAATGATTTCCAAGTCTAAATCCATCTTAGAATAATCGCTTCCTGTAAAGCACATTTTCCAGGAAGTGATGTTTTTCTCTCCATTGGCAGACTGAGAAATAACTCTCTTATTGTGAATTTCTTTTGTGAATGGATCTCTTTTACCATCCACAATACTATAGTAAGCTTTAAGTAACTGATAACTCTATAAGCGGTATGAACTATAATCAAACACTTGATCAAAGTTCAGTATCTCCACTGGATCACCAGGGTAGTTTTTATTTGTGAATGGATCTCTTTGATACATTCACAAATACTATAGTAAGCTGTCAGTGTGCCAGGTACTGAACTGTGATCCGAATGGAGATCCATTCACAATGCTATAAGAGCTGGTGTTCGTTTAAACTATTTCTATAAAGCATGAAGGAACTTAGATCAGTGCTGATTGCAAGTTCCTTCCTACACCACAAGGGCTGTTTGAGGAAGTCCAGGGGAGGTCCATGGCAACTGATGAAGTGCCTAAGTGTACACCGAAACATGTCAATATGGGGTATTTTATAAGCCGCCAAATTCTGTGAGGAGGTGGAAATGAATCTCCATATGCAGTGGCAACAGCTGGTATGGGGCATGTTTTGGTTTATGGGGGGATTTTAACTACCCTGACATGATTGGAGAAGGGAACTGCCACACCTCAGAAGGTATAAAGTTCTTAATTCCATTGGCATTTCTTTCACAGATGTAGAAGTTCCTACTAGACAGAATGCGTTGTTGGATCTGGTAATATCTAATAACCCTGAGCTCAATTTGGAGATGAAGGTAATGGGAAGCTTAGGAAATAGTGACCATGAATAGTGTCATTTAATATAGGTTGCAAAAACTAAAGTGCACTGGGTTAAAGGAAACTAAAGTCTCCAGACAACATTGTCCCATAAGACAGAGCGCATTCACAACCATACAACTGCTGTTTCTCGCATCTCCCTTTCCTTGTGCCATTGGGTGATTTATGAAACAACCTGTGAGTACTAGGGGTCGGCTCCCCACATCCACCTTAGCTGGGTAAACCCCCGATAAGTGTCTGCGTACAGGCACATGCTCTGTAGTGCTCAAAATAAAAACAGGAACTGCATTCTTTCTTCCTAGAAGCTGATAACCAATCACATTACAGCACAGATCCTCCCTCTCGCCGTGACAACAGAAAAGGGATTTCAGTTTTCAAACACATTCAATGCTCCTGTCCTAACAATATACAGGGACTCAATAAAGTTGTTATCGTTTAAAAATGGTGCTAATTTTGCCCCAACCATCAGATCTTATTTAACATTTGAAAGCTAAATCTGATGGTGGGCAAATATAGCACCATTTAAACAATAAGACTTTTATTGAATAACCCTGTTAGTCCTTTACTTTCATACAAAAATAAAAGTAATCTTTGCAGTGTATTTCATAGATAGCTGGATGTAAGAAATGGAATACTAACATTTCATCAGCAAAATAAAAAAATAAAAGTAAGTCTGGGAATAAACCTGCAACTTATACATTTACTCTGTCTTGCTAATGCAATCTCTACGTTTAGTTAATAGAGTTAATATATGGAACACTGGTACAGTAGAATCTTTACTATGAACAAAATGGAACAAAAAATAAGGTTTAGTCTGGGAATTCGAACTTGCAACCTTCTGAAACTATGTGCCTATACTGGCATCTTACCAAGGTGAGCCACCACTGCGTAAGCTGAGCTCTTAGGTACATTTAGGAGCTTCCATCTTTTGCTTGGGACATAATAGAAACAAAAAAAAAGACAGCCTCGGGTATTGAACTCGTGACTTTCTGTATTTTTACCCTGGCGCTTACCCAGTGTGTCCACCACGGAACAAGCAGAGCCCCCAGATACATTTGGAAGCTTTATTTTTTTGCTAAACAAATCCTAAATAAAAAATGGAAATATGGAAGTACCTGATAAACTGCTTGTTACCCTGCAGTTTATTTTCCTCGCAACTCACACTGAATGGTTAATAAATTATGGAAACAATCAGCTTTCATATTCTTTTTACGGACTTCATATTGGTGTAATAAAAAACACTCTTGTCATAGAGGCAGTGATACGGGGTCAGGGGCGTGGTTCTGTTGATGACTTCATGTGCTGTGGGTTTGTACTAGCAACAATATGGAAGCCTCTTATTTACAGAATCCTTTTCTCACATGTACTAAATGCAACTTACGAGAGAGAATCTTCAATGTATAGGTTTTTCTGGGGGAGATAGCTTTACATTAGGTTTTTAAAAATTTTAAGTTTAGTTCTTTAACAAAAACTTTTAACTTAGGAAAGCTAATTTTATGCTCCGGCTCATAGACTGGGGGGAATTGTTTCTAGTAAAAATACTGAGCAGATGTGGACCCCTTTAAAGGGATATTAAACTATTACATTTCTAAATTGTACCTTTGGGAACAAGTGTAAAAAATTATTTCACTCCCTGCATGGCTTAATGCTAATGGTAAAAAGGGAAATGGAAAAAAATAAAAGGCTTTTAAATTTTGAAATCAGAGGGAACAGAACAGGCTTACAGGGAGATATAAAAGCTGTAAGATTGCAAGAAAGCATTAAACTAGCTAAAATAGAAAATGAATACGGATTGCCGAACAAACAGTCCAACCCCAAAATGTTTTTTTTTAAAGTATATATAGTAAAAAAGAGGAGAGATATGTGGGACCATTAAATAATGGGCTGAGATGGTTGTATAGAGGATGCCAAAAGGCTAACTTGCTAAATTTATTTTTTTACATCGTTTTTTCACTGTTGAGAATCCTAGTCCCTAAAGCAGGGATTGTAATAATATGCAGGGGAATGAGGAGTATTCACATTTGCTACAGGGGATATGGTATGGAAACAATTAGACAAAGTTAATATCAAAAAATCCCAGAACCAGAAGGATTGCATCCTCGGATTTTAAAAGAGTTAGTTCAGTTATATCTAGACCACTCTTTCTCATCTTTTCAGATTCACTTTGGTCTGGGGATTGCCGCTGGATTGGAAAAAGCCAATGTAATACCAATATTCAAAAAAGGTAGTCGTTCACAAGCCTGGTAACTATAGACCTGTAGCCTAACATCAGTGGTAGGGAAGGTGCTGGAAACATTGTTACAGGATCATAATCCTTGACTTTGTCTCCAGAGCTCATCTTATTAGTAGTAGTCAGCATGGATTTGAGAAATAGATCGGCCAGACAAATTTAATTGGTTTTTATGAAGAAGCAGTAAGAATTTAGATTCAGGCACAGCAGTGGATGTGGTATACTTGGATTTTTCGAAAGCTTTTGATACTGTGCCACATAGGCGACTAATGAATAAACTGAGGACTGTTGGCCTTAAAGAAAAACATTTGTACATGGATAGAGAACTGGTTATTGGATCGCAAACAGAAGAGTGGTGGTACATGGATCTACAATCTAAGTGGGCTTAAAGTTCTAGCGGATGGCTCAGGGTTCTTTACGGGGGCCGCTTCTGTTTAATCTGTTTTATAAATGACTTAAAAGGGGGCATTGAGCAAGGTCTCTGTGTTTGCTGAGACACTAAACTATGCAGAGCTTTGGAAACTTCAAATGAAGTTTTGCAAGCAGACCTAGATAGTTATTAAATGGGCAGCCGAATGGCATATGATATTCAATATTGATAAATGTAAGGGGATGCATTTGGGATTTCATAATCCCTGTGCCAACCTACACCATAAATAACTCTGTTTTAAGTGCATCTGTAATGGAAAAAAATTGGGGGTTCTGGTAATAACAGACTTAGCTGTAGCAAAAAATGTCAGGTAGCAACGGCTAGAGCTACAAGATATTGTCTTGTATAAAGAGAGGAATAGATTCAAGAGAGAAGATTATTGGTCCCTCTTTCAAGGCAACCGTGAGGCCTCATTCGAATAATGCAGTGGCAGTGTGTGGAATCCCATATACAAAAGGGACGTTCTGGAAATTGAAGAAGTTCAAGAAGGGCAACTAAATTAATAAGGGGAATGAGGGGATTGAAATATTCAGATTAGACAAGTCAGGCTGTTACATTGGAGAAGTGACGTTTGCGTGGGGATATGATAACCTATACAAATATATTAATGGGCACACAAATGAACTCTCTGGTGCATTGTTCCCTACTAGGTCATAATCAGAGGACACATGGACATCCTTTAAGGTAGGAAGAAAATAAGTTTCATCTTCAGGTTAGGAAAGGTTTCTTACAGTGAGAACGTGAAGCGGTGGAACTGTCTTCCAGCAGATGTGGTAATGGCAAGTTCATTAAATAGGCTTAAAAAAGGCCTGGAATAAGTTTCTAAAACTAAAATATTGAGAATTACTGGTATTAATACATATAGATCTGGTTGATCCAGGGATACTCCGATTTCGATTGCGGTTTGGAGTCAGGAAGGATTCACCCCCCCGCCCCACCCCCCCTTTAGCTATTTTTTTTTTTTGGCCTTCTCCTGGATCATATATAGGTAGGTTCAAAAAAAAAAAAAAAAGGAGGGTGAATGGTTGGACTTGATGGACGTATGTCTTTATTCACCTCAATTACTATGTTACTATGTCAGGAGTGACTATGTGTGATTTTCTGTACTTTGTAATGAATGATGGTTTTAATCTGATACTGTGGATGATCATTTCTGATGGTTGTACTTTCCCTTAAGAACTGGATGTATGCCCCGGCGTCAGGGGAAGTCCTTGGATGTCACAGGGACTCCCTTACAGTTGCCGCGCTCTGCAAAGGCACTCACTATAACTACCGACATTAGATCCCCCAAACTCCCAGCAACACACATTTTTTTTTTTAAAGGGGAAGTTTTTTATTTCCCACCACCTTTGCTTTTCTGTCCACTCTGCCTCATTACAGAAGCACCTGGTGGTATTGTTTTTTTATTACTTGGTCAACAGCACAAATACTACAATTTTAGAAACACACAACCCTGATGTTGTACAGGTTTCAATTCCCAGGCTTACACTGTGTATCCACTGTACAGATCTTTACAATGACAGACAGACTCAGTAAATTCCATCTGTCATCTGTTAAGATTGCTATACAGATCCCAAATGGTCTCCCTATATAAAGCATTGGCATACAGTACATGGTTGCCCATTTGCTCAATCAAATTAATTTTTAATCAAGAATAAACTGATGCAGATCGACGACCCCAGGAACACTAGTTTTACACCACTGTACACTCACTACTTTAATGTTAACTGTGTGCAGCCAGCTTTACTTATAAAGCAATATGAAATGCTGTTATCATGCCTATTTTTATTCTTTCCATTATGTTCCTGGGAAAAGTAAAAATCTACAGTACTGACGGTAGTGATATAATGCTCTGCTTTTTAAGGTGTACATGAGGTTGTCAGGTTCAAGACTTTTTTTGAACTGAAATTTTAAATTTCTATTTCTTACAACCATGCTGGCTAAAAAATAAACTGACAAAGATTACATTCTTTTTTGTATAAAATCAAAGATTATAATATCCGTCAGGGACTGGGGGTAGAAAATTGTTTACACTGAAATCTGTGTTCTGTAAGAGGGATTTCCCCTTTACATTCATATTACATACCAGCGTGCTAAACATAATGTGCCTGTGTGTTTATTCGGGTGTAAGTGCCCGAAATGTTGTAACTTATTGGGAGAGCAGCATTCTCTATGATTGATGCCTTTCAAGAAGTGCATGGTCAATATCCTGGGACCAGCACCACCATTCAATACAGATACCTGGAGTGCTGCTAAGATGCTCTCAGGGCTAGGCCACACTGCTGTGCTTTTTTTTTTTGCGTTTGCGCTTTTTTAAAATCATTGAAAACGCAGCAATGACAAAAAAACTGCGTTTTTCAGTGCGTTGCATTGCGTTTTGCTTCTGCAGTCGCATCGTTTTCCTAACTATTGCAGAAATCGCAAGCAAAAAAAAATCACGCATGAAATCGCATTGCGATTGCTTTTGCGTTGCAAGTGTGGCCTTGCCCTCAGGGTTATTCAATTAAGTTCTTATCGTTAAAAATGTGCTAATTTTGCCCCAACATCAGATGTTAGCTTTAAATGTTAAAAAAATATCTGATTGGTTGGGGCAAAATTACACCATTTTAAACATAGAGAACTTTTATTGAATCTCCCTGTCTGTAATTAAGGGATTTGTGTCAGCATATAATTGTGTGTTTTTGTAGGGCTAGTATGTGAGTGCTGAATATTGTTGTGTGTATGGCCCTCGTTTTTGCCTTTTCAGAAAGCAATATATTGGCACTATGATGCTGTAAATAATCCTATGTGCGGTCCATTGGTACAAGTCATCAAGCAATCAGTTTTCTCCCTTAAATGGTGTGATTTTAATGCTGTAATCATCTAGAAACGCTAAATCCTTTAACATGAAGATAAATTTTCCTATCAAGGTCTGCAGAATTTGTATGCATGCTAATTGCCAGAGCTGTAGGCTATAGGGAGCTGAGAGGTAAATGCAATAAATTAAAACAGCAGAATAAAAAAAAGAAACACATAATCTATATTGCAAAGTGTCTGAACTTTACAAAGATTCCGGTGAAAGGTTTACATCCCTCCCATAGATACAGTGCTGCCCACGTTCTCCAGTATTGCTCTTTTATACTAAACTCTCCACGTCCAAAAGAAATATAAGAAAGTAAGACATCTTCAGCCATCACCACTCCTTACTTTTTCCCCAGAAAACCTATTGTTAAACTCCAAATACCCAATCCATCACAAACCTGAAGGCATCATTGGCTTGGAGTGTGATCGTCCATCAGACAGTTTCATTGGGCAGACAGGCCATTAACACTGTAAGCATCTGGGCCTTAGGTCTCTCCTCCTGTAGGCAGTTAAATTTAAAATTTTTCTGCAATTAGCTTATTAGCATATGCTGTTCAGTTGAAATGTTAAAACAATGAAAGCTTAACAATAGGATTAGGATTTTAATATATCCCCTAACTAAAATATTTAGAATAGTAAATCAAAAGGAAAAATAATTTTTTTAAAGGTCAATTTGTGATTTGGCACAGACCTATCCCTCTCATGCAGTCAACCAGAATTGTTCCAAAAAAAAAGCCCTTGAAATGGCTGGTATACGGTATTCGTTTAATATTTTGCTCAAACAACTGTTTCCAACGAATTTTTTTATGCAAACCCGTTAATCTGATCGAATGTTTGTTGAATTGTGGGCCAATTCTGTCTGGTAAAAGACCAGTGCACAATTTCATCGAATTCTAACCAACAGGCCAATGATTGGTCACTTGCTAGTTTCACCCATGTGTGACCAGACTAGGCATTAAGAAGCGTTATCAATCAGACAAATACCCTGCTCTCCACACTCTTGTTCTGTTGGCATTTGCATAGTTCACAAAGCATTTGGTCTGAAGGCCTAAACAGCCGAACCCCCCAACTGCTTCAGACTACACACCTGTCCCCCTAACCCAATCCCTTGGGTCACTTGAGGTCATGAGGGGTTCACTTGATATCATGAGAAAAGTAAATTAAGGTAATATGAGGGGGGTTAATTAAGGTCATATCTGGGGTCATTCAAGGTCATGACTGGGGTCATTTGAGGTCAAGACTAAAATTAAAGTTATAATTGGGGTCCCTTCAAGGTCCTGACGGGTCATTTGAGGTCATGGCTAGGGTCACTTGAGGTCATTGCTGGGACCACTTGAGGTCATGAGGGGTTTACTTGAGGTTATGAGTGGGGTCATTTGAGGTCAAGGCTGGAGTGATTTTAAAGTTATAATTGAGGTCCTTTTAATGTCATGACTGGAGTCATTTGAGGTCATTGCTGGGGGTCACTTAAGGTCATGACTGGGAACATTTGAGGTCAAGGCTAGATACAATTAAGGTTATAATTGGGTTTCCTGTAGGGTCCTGACTGGGGTCATTTGAGGTCACGGCTAGGGTCACTTGAAGTCATTGCTGGGGTCACTTGAGGTCATGACTGGGGTCATTTGAGGTCAAGGCTAGAGTTAATTAAAGTTATAATTAGGGTCCCTTCAAGATCCTAGCTGGGGACATTTGAGGTCATGGCTAGGGTCACGTAAGGTCATTGCTGGGGTCACTTGAGGTCATGACTGGGGTCATTTGAAGTCATGGCTAGGGTCACTGGAGGTCATGACTGGGATCATTTGAGGTCATGGCTAGGGTCACTTGAGGTCATGACTGGGGTCA
>JAACNH010005401.1:0-20404 GCA_019447015.1 Hymenochirus boettgeri
ATCCGTCACCGTATATAATAATGTGTAATATAGCCCTGATCCGTCACCGTATATAATAATGTGTAATATAGCCCTGATCCGTCACCGTATATAATAATGTGTAATATAGCCCTTGTTCTTACACTATGGGCCGTGTTTATTAAGTGGTGGTATTAACTAAAAATGAATTTAGCAAGGACACTGCGCTTTATGTTGATCTGTATGTGACACCTTTAATTCCTTGGTAGGGGAATTTGCCCATCTGTATGGGTTGTTCACATGTTTAAAGAACTAAAACTTATATGTGTGTCACCTGAATTATCAGCATTGTAAAAAATCAGCATTAAGGGCTAGGCCGCACTAGCGCCTTTCTCACGCGATTACAATTGCATTTTTGATCTGTTTGTGCATGAGAAATGCATGCCAAGCTAACACAATGAGGGTGGTCACACTGTGTGCGCTGCAATCCATCTTCGGAGTGCATGTGCTAACTTTTTTTTGAGAATTTCATGCTCTCTTAATATTGGTGGAATCGCATTGCAAGCGCGCGGTAGCTCTCTAATTTGCGTTTCACCTGCTTAACTGTGCAGGTTTCTGGCATTTCCTGATGGCCATAGCCCATCTTCCAAGTGATTGACAATTGCTCAGTCTTGTTTAGTGAAAGGTCACTGGCAAGTAACAGCTATGGTGGATGAGATTGTTGAAGGGAGCTAAAGCAAGGGTGCCAAACCAGCAGACCAATCGAAAACATGTGCGGTCCGTGCCACAGTTGGGTGGGCGTGATTGTATCAGGGGTGGAGCCAAGGAAGCAGACCCTTTAGAGGCTGGGGTGCTATTGTAGTGACCTCCAGCTTTCGTCAGGTTGGGCACTCTTGGGCTAGAGAATTTACTATTTATCTATTAGTGAAGGAATTCTATAATTCCTTCAGGGTCATTGATATTGTTATATATATATTTTAATTATATAGCTTTACTTCTCCTTTAACTGTTATTTAATGGAGCATCAGAAACAATAAGGCAAAACAATACAGACATCCGACAGCCCCTTTTGCTTTGTGCATGAAACGCGTGTCTGATCCGTGCAAACCAGTCTTTCTGCTGCAGCTGCTGCTGTACTAGAAATGCAGAGGAAAAAATAACCATGACAACAGCTCAACCAATCACAATACAAGGCTGCCTTCCTCTGCTGGCAAGGTAATAAGGATTTGATTGGAACTTTCTGATTGGTTAACCCTTTCAAAATCGAGGCACAGGCAACTGTGCAGCTGGAAGACTTTTATTCATATTTTTTCTTTCCTGAAATCCGGACCACACATCGCTTGACACTTTCAAATGCCGAATTTCAATAAATTGTATAGATTTACTGATTTGGGTTAAACCTGAAGACAGAAATTTTGTCATCTCAATACAGTAACTAAAGCAGTGATGTCACGGTATTTCTTTTGCAAAGCCATGTGTGAACTTCCAATGCATTATGAATGGTATTCATTGATCTCTGCAGCAGTAACAGGATATTTTTTTGTCTATGTTCCTCAATCTTTAGGGATGTTTTTTATAACTGTGGTGTTTATTATGAGTGTTGAAAAAGATTCTTTCCAGGTGGCACTATTTGCTAAGTATGTACACTGCAACCTTGACACAACATTTAGAATCTAAAGGGGAACTTAAGTTTATTTGAAAAAGCCTCTGCATGTTCTACATAGCCAAACTAATTAGCTGTGGCTATCTCATTATGCAGAAGGCTTCTGATTGGTGAAGCACAGTGCATAATTTGCTTATTCTTGAATTACTGCAAAACATCTTTGGTGTAATACTTGCTTCCATTTTAAGTGCTTAGCCCCTTAAAAAATGTTTTTGATTTTCCGGTTAGTGTTAAATCAAAACTCCCACAGGGAGATTCACCCAGAGGCGCAAAGCGAGACTTAACGGCGCGCTAGATGATCGTAAATTGGTTATCCCGACGTTAAGGCTGCAGTGCTCCTCGATGAATTCCCCTGTACGAATCTTTTGTTATTCTTATTGTATCTCGTCCCTGCTTCCCTCCTGTCTTTTCCTCTTCTGGTTCTAGATATTTCTTTTTCCTGCCTCTGGGAAAGCTGTAAGACAGATTATTGTGATGGGGTTCCTACCCTGGGGATTTCTGGATCTAGTTTACTGAACAAGCAAAACTTTTACATAAAGACATCTGAAATGAGGGCAGAATGATTCATTAGTGTGCAGACTGGGAAGAACCAACGTAAGTCCTAGAGTATTTCATTTTATAGCTCATTAAACATGAAGAACGGTATACAATGTTCGACATGCAGGGTCTCAAACATGGACCATCTACCTATAATAAAAACCCAACATTTGGGGGCTTATTCAATAGTCTGCCATCCCTCTAATTACTGATACTGTGGACTGGTAATGGCCGAATTTTAAAGGCCATGTCTACCCCCAAAACTGAAATTTTACCCCATACTGGCCCCACTCTGTAGTGTACAAAAATCCTTACCTTACATCGCAGCTCCTTATGGTTGCCATGCTGTGCCCCTCCAAAGTCCAGGAGGGGCACAAGTGCAGTGTAGGAGCTCTGTGTGACTTATCCTGCGCCTGTCTCAGCCTCAACCTTGACAAGGTCTAAAGCATGCGCAGGAGAGTCCTCCCCCCCTCCCATTTTCTTCTCCCTCGCCCTAGCGCAAAACCTATTGGTGATATTATAGATATTGATCCCCCAGCCCCAACCGCCATAATAGAATTTTTAGAAAGTCCTCCGAGAGTTACTTACCTTCCCTCTATCCTCCGGCGTTCTGAGCAGCCGGCAGCCGCGTCCCTCTCAGCCAATCAGGGACGCGGCTGACGGTCCCGCCCCCTGCTGGCATTTCCGTGCAAGCAGGAGGGCCTGGGATTGTGCGGTGGAGGATAGAGGGAAGGTAAGTAACTATCGGGGCACTTTCTAACAATTCTATTAGGCGGTTGGGGCTGGTGGACCAATAACTATAATATATAAAAAAGGGGTGGACATGCACTTTAAGGTGTCTGTACAGTCGAAAAATACCACAACGGTACAGCCGTAAAATACCAAACGTTTGTGGTATTTTGCAACCAGAGCACCAACAAACAGAAAATAGTGTACCTTAGGGGTATTTTACAATTGAGGTAAAGGCGTAGTAACCCAAAATAGGGTCATATTTATAAACCGGTGGTAAAGTCATAACCAATATTGTGGGTTCTTACCGACCGTGTCAGAATTATACAACGTGGCCAATCATGTAGTTATTTAATGGCCTTTCACAAAAAACAGGCATGGTTGGTAAAATCCACAATGAGGCACCTACGGAAATACTAAAATGTCCACCATAAAAATAATAGTCCACCCTCAGTTACCTGTCATTTATGTTACCAAACCGCACACGACCATGATTGATAGGGGGGGAAGACAGGTGGCAAGATGGAAAAATACTCCTGATGTGTGTTTTAATGTTGGGAATGTGGCAGTGTAAGGAGCAGGGATGGACTTTAGGAAGAGTGATGGCATTACCTGGGTAGACCATTCTCCGGTGGTACGTCTGGACTAGATGGTGCGCATCTCTGTGCTACTTCCTGACATCCACACACACAACTTCCCAGAGCCTGCAATGGGAACACTTCTTCCGAACTGCTAAACGCTGGATTGTCCAGGGAGTTAAGGGAAGCCGACACTGTGAGCCATGTCTGAGACGGGCACCAGAAATGTGTTGGGACGTCATCAAACCTGCTAAAGCGCCTGTAACTATAATGGGATTTAAAAACAAAATACCATTCACTGTATAATGAAGGTCAAAAATGAATGAATATAGAAAAACAACCTGACCTCGAAATTCCATTCCCCTATTGCAGAGGTGTCCTACCTTTTGCCCTCCAAACTACAACTTCCAGAATTTCCTGGCTGGGCTATTTCAGGACACGGCCTGGGGTTTTCTACCCATGGAGCTGGCTACATATAAAGGTAGGTAAAGTGCTCTGATTTGGCCACAGTTTGCTTCATTTTCTCTGTTTTGTTTCTTAAGCTGGGTACACACGATGAGATATTTCGGTCCGATCGACCGATAGTTCAGTGTATCGGTCGATCAGACCGAAATTATCGCATCCGAATGTGCCCATGTCCGATCGACCGTTCGTCCAAATCGGACGAAAGGCCGATCGGACAGAGTGGAAAACCTCGTCCGATCGTGCGGTCCTCTATGGGCCGCACGATCGGTTGCGGTGACTATCGGACGCGGTCAGGAGGAAAAATCGCTAGGTGTGTACCTAGCTTAAGTTAGAGATCTAATCAATAGACTGACTGCTGACAAAGCTTAGTGTACACAGATGATATGGTACAAAGACTCCTGGGAGTGTAGAACTTCCCAGTGCACCAGATATCAAATAATCCGTTTTACCTGCTCTGGGTCTGCGCCAGTTTCTGCTGCAGGATCTGCATCTGGAATCTGCGAACGAGAATAAAAACGACGGCAGCGGCGCAGATAACTATGCAGAACACAACTGCACACGCGATTGCCGCAAGGCGCTGGTGAGTCATCCGGTAATCACACGTCTGCCCCATATACCAGAAATCTCTTCCAATCGGGCATCTGAATAAAAACATCCAGACATTACTGCCAATACTGCTGGCCACACACTGTACCAACGATCCAATTGAAATAAATAGTGACCTAACAGACTACCCATCAACAAAACGATAGTTCGGTATGACCAAAAGCGGATATTTCCAATCAATTTAATCTTTTTAACAAAAAATTGGACAAAACATTTTGCTGAAATTTTAAGCCAATCGAAAATATCAAACTGGGTTAATTTATTATCCTAATGTCCCCCGGCAGGGAACACTCATTTTGCAACCGTAATAGCCAAATCTAGTATGGCTATTACTGTATGGGACTACTGTAAGGGAATTCTGCTGTCCATTTAAAGGGCAACTAAAGCCTCAAAACAATACAGAATCAGAAGGAAATCTTTCACAATAGATACCATCCTGATTCTGTATTGTTTTAAAGCATTAGTTGCCCTTTAAATGGAGAGTAACCCCAAAACATAACCCCCAATTCCTTGCCACTCCAGGTTTTTTGAAACTACAACTCCCAGCATGATTTAGTTGCTGGGAGTTGTAGTTTCCAAACATCTGCGGTGGCAAGCACTGCACTCCCCCCCAGAGCCCCCCCAGTTCAGTGGAGGAGAGGACTTGCCTTGTGAATCCAGCAATCTGGCTGCATCTCTCAGCAATCCGGCTCCACATCCACTGTTCTGGTGCCTGACATCATTACTCGGCCCCGGGAAGTGAGACTGGAGCCAAGTAGTGACGTCAGTGGCTAGAAGAGTGGATGCGGAGCCGAGGGGCAGCGGGATTAAAGGATTACACAGGTGAGTGACCCGAGTATAAATTGAGGTTCGATTTTTAGTAATTTTAACCCAACCAATCAGATATTATTTAACATTTTAAAGATAACATCTGGTTAGTTGGGGCAAAATTAGCACCATTTTTAACAATTAGAACTCTTATTGAATAACCCTAAATAAAATGTTATCAGTAATAACAGATAGTGATTCTGACTGGTATTTCAATATTGCATGGTAATTTATCCTTTGCTATAATTTTCACCGTGGTGAAAAAATAATCTTGTGTCAACTATTACAAAGGATCTCTATGGCCTATTCCTGATAATTGTCAATGGATAGGTAAGTTGACTAGGGTATGACATGCATCACACATACCAATGGAACCCTAAGAATATAGTAAATGTCAGCTTGCTTGTGGAGGTTCTCATTCAACCAGGTCATGGTATATCTGTTGTATTCAATTAGATCAACTGGACTTGAAATGTAGTTCTTGAAGACGTTTCGCTAGTCATCCGACTGGCTTTCTCAATTCAGAATGACTTGTACAAGAATCTGTGGCAATTATTTACCCTGGAAAATCCCAATAAGCATATCACAGCCAGGTGTTAACACCTTACTCTGGGCATTCCTATAAGACCTCTTAGCCACTATCCAATCACGCCCTTAACACTTGGCTGTAATATGCTAATTGGGATTTTCCAGGGTACATAATTGCCACAGATTCTTGTACAAGTCATTCTGAATTGAGAAAGCCAGTCGGATGACTAGCGAAACGTCTTCAAGAACTAAACTTCAAGTCCAGTTGATCTAATTGAATACAACAGATATAAATGTCAGCTTCTGATATTAGATTTAAGACTACGTAACCTTCACTGCCCCAAACCATGACTATCATTGATTCCTGTGACCTTTCAAATCATCAGCTTATTACAAGGTCCCTACATAATCCATAGTGGCAGGTTGTAACCTTTCTAGAATCCCATGAGGACTTTGAAGGTTCTAAATTTGCAGTTTCACAACAGCTACAGACCCCAATGATTTGGTCTCTAGTCTTTAACGTGATCACTAATATCCCTAGAAACCATAATGTTTCACGTCATACAGGTAATGAAGGTGCCATTGGATTCCAGTCTATACCTCTGGGGTTCTGCCATCCATAGAAAACCATTTTCCAAATAGACATTGCACCCCTAACAATCCCAATTCCTAAATAGCGATATTGAGTTGATATCTACAGTGGGGGGGTGTTTATTTCACCTCGTCCTTTATCCCGTGTTTGTGATACTGTGCCCTAGTGCACAGTATCTCAAACTGTACATCCTTGTGGAACCTTAGAAACAATTTTCATGTCTCCACTATAGAACCCTTAATAAAATGACTATTATACATATATAACAGATAGGATAGATCAGTAAATATATCTATGTAATGCATAGGAAGATTCAATTATAATGGAAGCCGCAGTGGGATATTTTCTTATAATAATCACTCACCTATGTCACATACGTGATTATTATAACAAAATGTTCCACTGCAGATCCCACACCCTTCTGACTTTCTATTGTTCCAACCCCATAACGATTTTAAAAAGGTAAAATTGATGATTTAAAGGAGAATTATGGGGTTTGGAAAAGAAAGTAAATCATGGTCAGTTTCTTCTACTTTCAAACTTTTAAAATGACTGTACTGCAATGCTACTGAAGTCATAATTGTTTTTAAAGATGTACACAGCAAAACAATTAAATATCTAAACCTTGTGTATTTACAAGGTACCCTTTACAGTGTAATATAAGGATGTTACATCACCTCAGAGTTCCCTGCCCTGTATAAAAGCACTCAGCCTTTTATATGGTAATGTAACATCCTTATATTACACTGTAGAGGGTGCATTATCCCTTATATATAGGGTGGTTCCTAGCATCTAGCAACCTTTCAGGGAACCCTATGGGTTGTCCTCAGGCCCCTGGTTGAGAAACACTGGTTTAGCAGATAGAAACCACCACCCATTCTATAGATCAGTCCCACTCACTGGCACTCTGGCTCCTGTCCTTTTCGGTGAACACAGATGCCACGGTTATGGCAGAAATTGCTGTGACACGGTGAATGGCAGCGAGCAGTGAAGGAAGGAGAAGACATGCACTGGAAGCCCACAGGACAGGAAAGCCAGTTGACACAAGGGTCTGCCGGATCCTCTGGTGAAAAGAGAACATGTCAGAAAAAACCATTACCAGTGCAGGCTGCAGAAGGAGCTAACAGGAGGGAGATACCAGCGAGACTATAGATATCCTGAATGGGGTAAGGAGGATTATATATGTAACTTTTGTATCTATGGGAATAAATGACATGTCTGCTATTTAGATTTCCAGCTTGGACCGTGTTCCTTTAAATGAGAAATCTTCTGGTTGGATTTGAACAGCTTTTGGTTTTAGCAGCCATAACTATGATCAATAGCGGGCAGACAGATGCACTAGGGATACAGAGGACAACAGGCAGGGGGGCAGGTTAGTGGGTCAGCTCCCTGCAGAGATGTTACAACATTAATTACAGGAAAAGCCTCCAACCCCCACCCCCGCTCTCACACACGCGTGTGCTCATACTGTGAATGATTCCAATCATCTGGAAGTCGATAAACACTGTTGCCGACATCGGAAAAGAATTTCCAGGGACATTGTGCAGCTGGGAAAGAGGCGAACACAGTCACATGCTGCAATGCAATCTCTAAAAAGGGGAAACTTAAAGGGGTCCTAATTCTAAACTTTATACAACTTCCATCTCTTAATGGACACAGAAAATGTAACTGTTCTATTGGAATTAATCTAGATAACAGGCTTCCATTATTACCATTCTCTAACCTGCTAAGGAGATGCTGTGAATGACTGAAGCCAGACTGTCTTCTGATGGCTCTAATCTTCCCAACAGCCAGCTGGGGTC
The DNA here is from genome assembly GCA_019447015.1 of Hymenochirus boettgeri. NCBI lineage: Eukaryota > Metazoa > Chordata > Amphibia > Anura > Pipidae > Hymenochirus > Hymenochirus boettgeri. The sequence continues at coordinate 8,266 of JAACNH010005401.1, forward strand.
ACTAAGGGCAAGTTCCAGAGTTTCTGACATTGCTGTCTCAGCTTGCACTCTGAGCTGCACTCGATACGCCAGCATGCTATCCATCCTAGAAGAATAGGGGACACAGCAAGATTTCTGAGATATAGGGCCATATTTAATAACGCACGGTATCGCAATTACTGTAACGACCAAACGTTCTGTTAGTTAACGGTCGGCTGTAGATTACAGTGCGGTAATGGTATTATATGGAGATGGTAAATCTATCATCGCGTTATCGACGATTTGCGATCGTTATCGGTAATTTATGATAACAAACGTTAAAATGATCCGAAATTAAAGATCGTTAAGCCGATCGTTAGCGATACCGCGCCTTTATGAATATGGCTAATATAGTTATTTCAACGATTTCAGGAACAGTTTGGCTCTCAGTGTTTAATAAATTGGAATATCTAGAATAATAATCTAATAATGTGCTGAATTTATCAGCTGTGGATGGGGGGAAGGTAACAGACATGTGACCAGTTTTTTGTTTAAGGGCGGACATTCCCTTTAACGTCTATATTTCTAACTGCTATATAAATAAAAATACTTACGAGATGTTTTGTAGTTCGATTCCATCAAACCCAGGGAGAGAATAATAAATAGATGTCACCTATAAAATAAACCAGCCCATCATTAACAAAACAATCACATTCACTACCGTTCACTGGGCAAGACTCCATGTTATAGTTCTATACCAACCTCCTGAAGGAGACGTCCCTGGCATATGCCCAGCTGGTCACACAAAGAGGAGATGTTCATTTTCAGCTGCATTGCGTAGTTGACATTTATTGCCTGCACTAAAAAGAAAACAAGAAGGATTTTGTTTTATTCCCAGGATACAGATACATTCTATGACTTCCTTTGAATCCCAGGGAAAGCACAAAAATGAGACTGTGGATTACTGCCCAATGTATCCGGAATGGCTCTGCTTTTTACAGACCTGCAAAGATCTGCTCCAGCTAGAGATTTGGGTGAAATCTGGGTCGACTGAGACAAGCTATAAGAACTAATTTTCTAAGGATGTCAGTTAAATTGTCATTCTGAATCGACCAACAGCCAATCAGACACAAAGGTACTATGGGGCCAATTTATAAATGGTCGGTACCACAGGTTTATAATGGTTCGTAAAATACTAAATGTTATCGTGGACAGAAACTTTGTGACAACAATAGTAAAATTCCAACAGGCCACCCATGGGGATACCACATCTACATCCCACCATGCAGTATCCAGTATTGAACACGTCAGTCAATATTTTACAGCTGCGGTGTTGTGTGAAATACCATAACCCATTGTATGGTTAGATGTCATTATCCCAATTAGGTGATGGTGTGATTTTACTTATAATCATGCAGTATCAGTAGGTACCAATACGGCATATTATCCAATATCGTGCCAGTTAGGCCCCTTTGTTTATAGACGGTTTAAGCGACACATTCTGCCCTTCTACTGACTGTGCTCCACACATGTACTGGACTTTTTATTAACCATACAACCTGCTGAATGTTTAAACATGGAAATCTATCCAGACTGAATGCATGTGGTCTCTGTAGTTCCAGCCACATTTAGAATTTATTTCATTCATGATTTTGAACAGAGAGAAAAAAATATATATTCCATTTACAAAAGGATCTGTACGGACCAGAATGTCCCTCTCATTGTAAATCTGTGTGTGCAGATACAGTACACATTTTCTCTGCACTTACAAAATGAAATTTTGTGTGCTACATACAGCAATGCTTATTTGCCAGCAGATTTGTGTGCGCGCTACTTTAACCTGCTTAGAGGGAACACTAAATTAGGAACTAAAGGGCCGTTATCAGTTTAAAGGTGAACTAAAACCTAATCATAATTTAAAGTACGTATGCAGAAAGCACTGCGCTGATGACTTTTTCAGGCTTTATTCCGGATTTGACACAGACCCGCTCCTCTTAGATCAAACAATTCAGTTTCCTGACTTGGCTGCAAGATACGAGTAGGATTGTATCAGATCACTAATGGGACTTGCAAATCAGCTAGTTACTGTTTGTTTAGCTGATCCTGAACAACATTGAGAAGGGGGGATTTTCTCCACAAGGCAAGTGTCCAGCAGAGACAGGAAAACTAGCCACATGGATGGGTCATTATCGGACAGTTTACTTTACTTGTAAAATGATGTTCTTAAAATATGTTACTTGTCTTTCAAATTTTTTTTTTGTTACAGATGTTCCCCTAGGTCTCTGTGGCAGTCTGTGTATTCTAGATGTACACTAGATGCTGTGCTGGTGTCACCAATGAGAAATTTCATTCACAATGAACTATCCTTTCTTGCTTTGCTATGAAACAAAGAGGTCAAACCAGCGAATGTTTAAGAAACTGCAGAATGTAACCAAGGCATGCTGGGAGTTGTAGTTTCTAAACATCTGGAGGGCCGCAGATTCAACATCTCTGCTATAGAAAAGATACCCTCTGCCCAGTACAGTTTTGCACCTGTGAATGATGCAGGAATATTGTACACACATAAATGCCCAGAAAATAATGAAAAGAAGGAATGTAGAGAAGAAATGGCAGACACACAAAAATATACCTGGATAGATAATAAGTGACAAATGACAAGACTGAGATAGTGTAGTATCTCTGAGAGTGGTGCTTTGTGATACAGACATCTTGGTGCTTTATTCCATGACAGACCTTTAAAGACTGGCAGCTGCTCGTCAACAATGAAAATCCGGTCTGTTCCAGGTGGTACGGGCGAGTGAGGGATTAGTGTTGTGGTCCTCATCTGTGGAGATGGACTATACTGATCTGTGCGTGAAATGTCCAAGACGCCTCCTTGTCCTGATCTTGACGCCATGTTTATATTCTGGTCAGTCATGTCATGTATGTGAGAATCATTTCCTATGGTAGGAAACAAAATGGAGGTGGGGTAGGATGTGACTTCCTGAGCCCACTTTGGCTTTGTTCTCGATTCCCATGAATGATCATGAGATTGACTGATGCTCTTTTTATTCCATGTATTGACAGATATGTTAGTGCCATAAGATTCTGTCACTGTTGCTGATGTGGCAAGTGACATAAATTGTGTGTCACTTGCTCCAGAATGTGTAAGCCTTGTTGGCAAGCTCAGCTCTGCTTCTGGGTGCATTCTGGGTCCTAGCAGAGTCGATGTAATAAGGGTTCTGGAAGTCAGTTCAGGTTGACCTTTTTCGGTATACATGGATAGACCAGTGTTTGGGGTTTGTATACCTGAAACCGAATAGTCTCCATGTGTGGTTAACCTGGACTCTCTTTCATCCATTGTTTTGTCTGTATGGACCCCAGTCTGTGTCTCTGATTCTGTGTGTGTGACTGTAAATTGGCTGCTTGCATTTGTTTTGGATTTTGCATGTGTGGATGACTGGGTATTGATCTGGGTGTGTGGCACTGAAATGCCACTTGCTCCTGTCTGGTTCTCTACACTTGGTCTCCAGTGAGCCTTTCCTTGTGGTTGTTTGGTATCTCTGACCTGATTTGGTTCTGTGAACGTTGGTGGCTCCATAGTCCTGTTATCTGCTGGATTATTTTCTACGTTCAGAGGTTGTTGTGTAAAAAGATTTGGCTTAGTTATCCCTGGTTGAGTCAGGTTTATTGCTCTCTCTGCGTGGTTCTTTGTAGATGTCTCTGCCTGCTTACGTGTCTGCAGTCTTGGATACACATCTGTAATAGGCTGAGACTGGTAGGTAGACAGTTCTACTTGGCTAGTAGTGGATAGGCTTGGAATAATCTGCGTAGAATGATATGTATAGCTCTGAATATATGGTGCTGTTTGTCTTGGTGGTGGTACGGATGTTGTGGAAAGTTCTGGCTGCACTTGGGTAGTTAACTCTGTCTGGTTAATCTGGGTTAATGCTGACTGGCTGCCTCTGGACTGTTCTAAATGAGTCTTTGTAGAGAGATCATAATGTCTTTCATTCAACACCAATGTTGATACTTCTGCCTGTCTCTTTGTTGATCTTTCTAACTCGCTCAATGTAGATTGTTCATGTGTCCTAGTGTATAGTACTGACTGACTGTTTGTCTGTAACTCCATATGGTTGTCTGTGGTTAATGCAGACTGACTCGTAGCCATTTCACTCTGTGTATTAATGTATAGTGCACTAATTGTATGTAAGTTTCCTGGATTCTTTGTGGATAGTTCTGGCTGGCCCTTTTCAGATTGCTCTAGTTGGCTTAATGTAGATATATCTATGAAGCTTTTTGTAGATTGCTCTAGTGGACCAGACGTGGATACTATTTGTTGGCTATCTGTAGATAACTTTATATGGCTCATAGTTGGTGACATCAATGTTTGTTTTGAAGATAGCTGTACCCAGCTATGTGTGGGCAGTGCTTGCCAACTATGTGTGTTTTGCTGTGATGTGCTGCTTTTGGGTAATACTGACCAACCTTCTGTCACTAGCTCCAGGTGGTTTTGTGTGGAAAGTTCTGCCTGTCTCTCTGTGGATACATTTTCTTGTGTGGGTACCTTTGGCTGGGTCTTTGAATTTAGAGCTTGATGTGGTGTTAGTTCTAATAGAGTTTCTGTAGATGTTTGTGGTTTGTTGTGCATTAAGTGCTCTGACTGGTCCACCAATTGAGTCTGTAAAGATCGGATGGGAGGAGTCTGTGCCGATGGCTTGGTTGGGACATCTATGTCTAGTAGACTGTGAGTGTTATTCCCTTTATTTCTGAATTGGTCACGCATAGCAACAGTCTGCACTGGGAACTGCACAGCAACCCTATGCTTAGTGCCTGCACTGGATGTGGTGTGGTCCATCATAGAAGTGTTAACTTGAATCTCTGTTGATAATTTAGTGTCAATTTGTCCTGACTGGGCCTTGGTTATTTGAACTGGTTTTACGGATTCTGTTTGGGTAGATGAAGCAACCCCCTGTATCCTCTCCAGAGCAGTCGGCCCAGCCTGAGAACCCCGAGATGGGACCAATGAGCCTAGCATAACGTCGGTTTTGGTGGTGATGCTCTGTAACACATTTGTTATTGTTTCTGACCCAGTCTTTGTAAGTAAGTCTGTTTGGCTTATTGATGCAGAATTTGGTTTCATCTCTGATGATGTGTATAGTGGGTCCCTGGGTAATGTTTTGCTTTGGGTCTGTGCACTGGGTTCCAGTTGAGTATCGGAACCTTTGTGCGAGTTTTTAGTCTCCTTTTGAAGTTTAGGATGTGTATCAGTTTGGCCCAATGCACGGGGAACAGATGTAGTAAGTGTAACTGGCAGTCTTTGTGTGAAAGGTTCAGATTGGATCTGTAATCTCCTGCTGTGGTTTGTTAGATTGTTCAACAAACTTGTTCTCTGAGTCTGAACATTGATTTCCAATTCGTGCTCTGTAAGAGTTGGTCTAGTTCCTTCTGTCACTGGGGCATCTCTAAAAAGGAAAGGCCTTGAAATATCATTGTCCCTGCCCCCTCGAGGAGTCAAAGTCATTTTCTCCATGCTATTTATAATCCTGGGCTCCCCTATGACTGATTCCAGGGCTTCTGCAGCGTCTGCTGGAGAAATTTTGAGATGGTCCAAAGGGATTTGATGATTTAGTCTAGATTCTCTTCCTTGTAGCAAGGTTGGGAAAGTAAAATTTGAAGGAAAGTAAACAAGCTTGCGGAGTACGTCTTGGAACGAGCTTGTGTTCTGATTTTCCAAACGGTGTGGGGAAACGTCTGTGTGATTAATTACATCTTTATTCTTCAGGTTCCTACTGTGCAGAGATTTTACTGGAACCTCTGCTGAGAAATGTTTTGGTTTCTCTGTTGCAGAGGTTTTCCCATTATTGCCATGTTTTAATTCTTCTCTCGTGAGCGTTTTGTTGGTTGTGTTCTGAAGTACCATAAATTTAGTGGAGAACTCTGGAAAACTAGTAGGATCCTTAGAATATGGCACGTAACCCATACCGGGTTTTGTCACGCTTTCTTCTGGTGAAAATGTTGGATCATGACGCACTGTTCCTTTCCCTGAATATGTCAGCGAAGTCAGAGCTTTTCTGGATTTCCACCTTTTTAGAGCAGATTCCCTTGCATTTCCATTTTTGAAGACGGCAGGTCGCTTGGATAGCGTGGTGAGTGCTATGTGTGGTACAGAAGTCACGTGCAGTATGTCTTTAATCTGCTTGCTGGTTGAGTTGGCCCTTCTTTCTCCTTGTGTTGAGTAGATTCTAGCGGTTGTTGGAGACTTAAGCAGCTTGGTACCAGCAGATGTTTGGAGCTGTGATACGTCTTTATTCCTGTCCTTGTGGTATTTCTGGACCTTTGTGTGGTTGGCAGCAGACATGCTTTCCTCAACCTTCATAGATGTTCCTGTTGTATGTCTTGGTTCATCTGTGTTAGTGGCACTTGGTTCTAGAAGGACAAGCAGAAAATCAATCAGAAAGATATAAACAGTAACTTGGAACAAAGGAATTCATTACTTAATATCAAAAGATTACACGCTGTGTAGATTACAATAATATTTCTATCTCAATACTAAGATTAAAAAAAAACCTAAGCTCGGGCAAGGCGGTAAATTTTCCGTCTACTTCACCTACAAATATGGCCAGATTTCTTTTTAGCCATACCGCGCCTTTAACAATCGTTAATTTATGATCACTATTGTAAATCTACGGCTGCAATCGTAGATTTACGATCCCCCATTGAAGACTATTGTGGTAGTTTAGTACCGCATGGTATTCTATTGTTTGTCGTAAATCTATGATTGTCGCTGTGCATTTAATGCCGCGGTCATACAATAACAAGTTTCTGATGCCGCGGGTTTATAAATATGGGACATATATACTTAGGCTTATCACCTTTTAGACCCAAACACGTATAAAATCTACATGCTGCAGTGCCACTGTATTAAATTCCTGCTGTATGGCTACATGGATAGCAATGCAGGCTGCATGGAAATGCTAACCAGCCTTTTGTCATTTAATTTCATACATGTTCAGGTCTTAAAGACGAAGGTGGCAACGCTATGTATCAGGTAAGACCTGTGGCCCTCTAGATGTTTGGAACTCCCAGCATGCCTTGGTTGCAAATGTTCGACATCATGCCCAATATATATACTTGTCAGACTAACTAGTATAGCAGCTCCTATTAACACAAATTAAAATGTGGAGAAAACAATAAACACTTGGGCAGAATAATGTATGCAAAATATGTATATATATATATATATATATATATATATATATATATATATATATATACTGGTTTAACCTATTCCTATTATTGTTTAATTTCCCTTTAATAACGTTAAAATACCAACAAAAATGAGGGTGTAGCTTGATCCACTTCCTCTGCATGTGGGAGTTTCCATACGAAATCTAAAGCTCCGTTGTTTCCTCTGAATCAACGATTCATTTCAATGCCGTGAGCGAGTACTGTGTGATGTAAGGAAGCTCTGTTCTATGCACCGTTATTGGTTTTTATTTATATATTGTAGACACACATTGTGCTATATAGCTCATTGCTACTCATTAAAATGACACATCACTTGTCTTTTCCACGATACGCCTGTGTACAATAAGTAAAATCTTTGCTTCCCCCTCCCGATAGGACAGATATGCCAGTGCGTTTCACCCAAGTTTGTAGCTGTCCAATCAACCAGTTCGGGCCGTATTTTAACATGCGGTATCGCTTTTTAGCAATACCGCACCTTTAACAAACGTTAAAACGATCATTAATTTACGATCGCTATGGTAAATTGTAAATGTCCGATAATGACCATAAATCTACGACCGCGATCATAGATTTACGATCCCCCCGAGAAAACTATTGCGGTATTTTACTGTATTTTTGCTATATTTACGTCCGCTGTCATACATTAACAATAACGCACGGTGTTGCTAACTTGCGATACTGCACATTTATAAATATGGGCTGTATTTATAAAGCCGCGGTATCGCTTTTTAGCGATACCGCGCCTTTAACGATCGGTAATACGATTGTTAAACCGATCAGTAATTTCCAATCGGTTTAACGATTGTTAATTTCCAATTGGTTATCTCCGATCGTAATTAATTTAACGTTAACGGTTGGAAATCTATGATAGTGAAATTGTAGATTTACGATCCCCATAGAATACCACTGCGGTAGTTTACTACCGCACGGTATTCTTACGGACCGCGATCGTAAATTAACTAACCCACGTTATTGCTAAAAAGCGATACCGCGGCTTTATAAATACGGCCCCTAGTATCTAATATCCCTAGGGTTAAAGTGATAGAAACTGAAAAACTGCTGTAATGAAACATTTTACTGATTTCCCACACGTGTATCTTTGGTTTTGGAATTTATCAGTTGAATCAACGTTTTTTGGCCAGGAATCAGGATAAATGTGTTTTAGTTCTTCTTTAAACCCAAAACATAGACTTGAAGAAAAAGAAGAAGAGGTATTTGCTGTTGGGATGGAACTTGTTTTCCCAGGCCAGAGGGCGAGCAGGGAGGATAAATCCAGGTTATCATCTGTACGACCCTCAGGGTCCATTGACTGCTGTTTAATGCTCTTCCCATTATTCATTCTGCCTGTTACTTGACAGCACATATGGGATGCGCCTTATTATCAGGCCTCTTGCTGCTTCCGGAATGTGAAATATGTTGTTGAATGGGCAACACACACCTACGTTCAATATGTGCTAATACGAGACTTTCCCTGGTTTCTAATGAAAAATACAGACTAATCACTTCTAAATAGATTAAATATCTTAAATGAAGCCAGATTTGTGTGTACTCCACCTTCTTCCCATTAGAACAAAGCAAAGACTTTCCTGACAGATCAACACATGGATTGTAACCCTACAAGCAGGGTTACCGGATCAGTGAAAATTAAGGTACACCTATTGAACACACAGCCTGGCTGAGTTTGAATGAACGTTATTGTATTGCAATCAGTGCAACCAATTTATTAAATGCATCCCTCTCAGATCAGGTGATCTGGGAACCCAAACCTGGTACATATGGGACAATAGTTCGGCCCAACTGATCAGGCCTGGAATATCAGTAGAAATTGTGGGCATGATCAACAGACCATGATCTAACTTTAGTCCTAATGGGATTAATCAGTAAATTTTGGCCAATTGTGTGATGTGCCAACGCGACTGATTGTGGCAAAATGTTGGTGCCAACTCTTTTTTTTCTCGCTTTCATTAAATTTCCATGAGCCCAGTAGAGAGGACACAGAGAGACTGCTGTATCCTGCCCCAACGCTTCCTGAGGCCGGATAGAAATCCTGCTGTCTGTTTCCGCAGATCCCTCTGGATGGAAACCTGTCACCTTATCTGCAGGAAAATCCGCCTGAGATTAGGCAACAGGGGCCAGGGGTTAGGAAAATTCACCAGTGAAAGGGAATGAGTCCTGCAATAACCCTATGGGCTGTGTAGATAAAGGAACTTTACACCCACAAATGTCACTCATGTCATTACACTGTTCATATTCATTTTCCAAAACAAAGTCATCTATCCCACACCTAGATATGTTGTCAAAAAGGGATGCTGGGAATTGTAGTTGCAGATAAACTATGGTTGGCATTCGTAGACTATTCTTGGCATCCAAAGGTGGCAGGGCTGAGACAATCTTGTCTGTGTACAATTGCACTGAACCATATGGATGTTACATAAATCATACAGCCAACACAGGGTTAACAGATCATCTTCCTCTGTCGCACGCAGCTTACTGTACTATAGAATAGGGAATCAGCCGATTGTTAGGGTGTGTGGTGGTACCCATCAATCTCCCTAAACTTTATATAGAGACCATTCGGGGCTGTGCATAGCCACATCTTAAACAGGTGACAGGCAGAATCTTACAGTGTCTACCCAGCTTAAAGGTGGCCATACACTATTACAATCGTAATTACGACCGATACTTTGTCAGACAGATGTACAATGTTAATTGTACCAAGATGTACAATAAATATTGTTCGACATCCAATTTGTTTTGTGATTAATGTTGAATGTCGTCCATTGTGAGGTTGCATTACATTAACATTTAATCGAAACTTCAGAAAACACTACAATCATTTTACCAATCGACTTAAAACTTTCCCGATCATAATTACGATCGATTTTACTATCTAATGTCGCATGATAGGAATGGGAAAATGTACAATTTTTCGGCCAATCGCTGGAAATGTCAATATTTATTTTATTCATTAAATAAGGACTCAGGGCTAGGCCATGCCACTGTGTTTTAACACGCAGCGCCATACAGTCACGTGTTAAAAAGTGCACACTAGTGTTGGGCAGCTGGAGCGCATGTGATCCGCATTTTTTTTAACAATCGCACACACACACCAACGTGCACGAACACACCGGAAATGCGCATTTCTAGAACTCTCGTATGCGCTACAGTGTGGTCTCAGCCTAAAACTGCCTCCTAAACCTTTATATATATATAATTGAGACCGAGGCCACAACGGAAATGCACGCGATTAAGTGAAAAAGTGCGGATCCCATGCGCTCAGATTGATTGATCGCATGCGCAGCGCACAGCAGGGCACTAGTGTGGTCACCCCAATTGGGCTACACTATTGTTCGCATTCGGATCACAATCATGCTTAAAAGCGTACTAGTGTGGCCTAGCCCGTAGTCCACATTTAGAAGGTCAAGTCGGGCCATCATGGGCTACATCAGCTGACATTCTCTGGCAAAATGATTGGTCTAGTGTATAACAGTGTATGTGGCCTGCTTAAGGGAAATTATTGCACTATAACTCAGATATCAGATCATTCAGGGCCACAAATTACCCAATCTGGTCATAAAATTTAAAAGTAAAGTGCAAAATGGCTAAAAAACACATTCCTGGCCTTAATTTTCCCTTTCAGAACAAGCCAATCAAACTCTTAAACTCCAGCTTGTTAGGGGAATCCATTGGTTTGTCTTCCATTTGCCATCAGTGGATACAGACACTTTATTATTATATCTTTCCATGGGACACTAATACAATGTAAAGTAATCAGTGCACAGCTTGAATAACAATGTAAAATGCTGTCCCCATAGCCAATGTATAAATCACTAGCAACAAAAGTGAGTCCACCCCAGGTGTGTTTGGTGTTTAGCGCTCTCACACTCTCTCATACTGGTCACTGGAAGTTGAACATGGCACCTTATGGTAAAGAAAACTCAGAGGATCTAAAAAAAAAAGGATTGTTGCTCTAGGTAAAGATGGCCTAGGCTATAAGAACATTGCCAACACCCTAGATCTGAGTTGCAGCATGGTGGCCAAGCCCATACAGAGGTTTATCAGGACAGGTTCCACCCAGTAGAGGATGAACAAAGAAGTTGACTGCAGGTGCTCAGCGTCATATCCAGAGGTTGTCTTTAGCCAACAGACGTATGAGTTCTGTCACCACTGCTGTAGAGGTCAAAGGGGAGGGAGTTCAGCCTTGCTAAAGAAACTATAAGTAAAGGCGCTGGACTGGCCAAGTCTCCAGACCTTTTGGGGACAATATAGGCATTTCCCCTTAGGGGTGAACTCACTTTGTTGCCAGCGGTTTAGACATTAATGGCTGTGTGTTGAGTAATTTTAATGGGAAAACAAATTGACAGTTATACAAATTGTACACTGACTACTTTATAATGTATTAGTGTCCCATGAAAAGATAGAATAAAATATGTATGAAAATGGGACATACTGTATATAATGAGTGTTTTCTTGTGCAATCCAGGCACATTGACATTTCCCGTCTGGTACAGTTCAGATACACAAGCAGGAAATTGTTAATTGTCACTAGTGATTACCTATCAGAAATTTATCTGTGTGTGAGGAGCAAGTTGATGTTAAATCATAAACAAGTCTCCATGTCTCCTCCTGAGTTACACTGGGTAGGGATGTCGAACCTGCCACCCTCCATTTCTTTTGAAACCAACAACTCCCAGTATGACTTTGTTGCAGAACCAAATCTAGAGGGCTGCTGGTTTGACATCTCTGCTATAAGCCCACAAACCCACGCATGATGCTGCAATAAAAAAGCCGTGCTATTACCAATCAGATGTTATCTAACCGCAGTAACCTAGTAAAAAGCTATCATCTAATTGGCTGTTACAAATGAATGGCACCGGGAAACATGTGCCCCTCTTATTGTATATTCCCCCATAGTATTTGATACCTTTCTACCAGTAATATTCACCAGTAG
>JAACNH010005402.1:0-20401 GCA_019447015.1 Hymenochirus boettgeri
GATGAGCTCGTGGACCCAGTCAGTACTCAACTCGTAATGGCTCACTCCCTGTTCTCAGTAAGTCCTCCACAGTCTGGCTGGCCTGGCCTCTCCCTCTACAGTCTTGTCGCGCAAGTTCCTCCTGACCGCTGACCCCAAGTGATGTCCCACCCCCTCAAAAGCAGGGCTTCCTGCGCGGGCCGCGCATGCGCACTGCTGGCCCGCTTAATCCATTACTACGGCCGCGGCGCCAGTTAAAGGTACATTTGGTTTTTTTTAAACTTTCATGTGCCGCTTTTGTCGGGGTGCCGCCTGAGTCCACGTGACTCAGTGTGCCTAATTATAGATGCGGCCCTGGCGACATATCGAACAAAAGATATGCTCTTCCATTATACTTCATATGTGTTTGAGCAAATGTGTGCTACTTAATTAGTAGGTGCATTTTGTGATTCAGCACAAAAGAACAGAATTTATTTCAAGAGGCTTTATGCTTATTGAAAGATTGGAACGCAGATTGGAATCCTAAAAGCTTCATCGTTGACTTTTGTATGAGGGATATCAATGCCATCAAAAAGGTTTTTCAAGGTAGAATAATTTTTCTAAGAAATGGTGAATAAATTCAATGTCAACATTGCTAAAATACTGATATACATGTGATATGTCATAGTTTTATTTGAACGCCTTTATTCATATATTTTTCTACCACTTTTAATCATTAAAAAAAGTTATTCGTAATCTGAACTTCATAGGTTTTTTTTTTTTTGTTTTGTTTTTTAAGATTCAATATCAAACTGTGTGATTTCCACAGAGAAAAAGCATGGACAGAGTGGCTCAACAAAAAAGAACACGGACTACGGAAAAACAAAAAACCTGTATTGCAATTGTTACGAAATGTTACTCTGGCAACAACACAGAGTGATTATGAGAAAGCTCTCAAAAATGTATATTTCTCTCTGTCTTCATTAGCCTCATCAATCCCTGCTGTGAAGGGAGTGTAACAATTCTGTCTGCCTCTAACTGTCACTCAGAGCTAGCATGCGAGAAACACTCCTGCATCCACCCCTTGATTATATAGGTGTATTCTAGCAACAGGACATTTCGTTTGTTTGGCCGAGAAGGAGAGAGGTTGTAACAGACATTCCTACCAGCCAATGACAAGTAATATGTTAATGATGGCCCTGGGCCATCTAGGAGGCGGGCTGTTAGCATTCAACTTTGCTGTGTGATATCTAAGGAAGGAAAGCACAGCTGTAAATGAGAGTAAGTGATTTCAGCTGCTGGAAGTGTGGACATGTAATGGGGGTGATGTATTTTTGGGTATTGTTGTCCTTTATGCTGGGGAAACTGGAAAGTGCTTGGGGAAACAATTACTTTTGAGCCAATTCTTGCTGGCAGAGACATGGCGTTCACATGGCTGAAAACAGGAATTGTTCAAGCAGGAAGTATATTTCTGAACCTTTCCAGCAATATCTTCTCACATTTTATCTAGAGATGTGATTTTGGTTTATTTTGAAGGTGTGATGGAAGTTTTTTTTTTTATAATTCTTACTAGTTTGGAAGAATTGGAGGCCATAGTTACCCTTTAAGGATAAGTGCACTGTAAAATCAAGTTGGTTTCTTTTGCAAGCTGCAGAAGGAAAATACTGTTGCCATATTTTTTTTTTTCTCTATGCCCCTCCATAGCCTACCTACCGCATGTGCCTTGGAATTTCTGACATCTTGTTACTGTTGTTTGTAGAGATGTCCGAACTTTGAAAAATCCGGTCCGCGCGAGGATCCGCGGATTTTCGAAAAATCCGAAAATCGCGAGCGGACCCGTTAAAACGTATTAAAATGAGTTCGGCAAAATCCCCATAAAAGTGGTCTAAATAGCCTTGGTAACGTACACTTAACCACTCAGGGACCTGGGTAATGGCCTTAAAGCACGTATAAATGCCAACAATACCTAAAAAGTACAGTCCGCTAGCGGTGACTTTAAAAAAAACGGGTATTTTTTCGAAATACGAGGATTCCCGTAAAAACGAGATTTCCGTAAAAAAACGAGGCTTTCTGTAACTATGATAGCTGCCATTGGCTAATTTGGATCATTTGGCTTGCTCGTCTTGAAAATTTACAACAAATTACTCGTTTTTACGAGTATTCTCGTAATTACTAGAATACTGTAATTACGTAAATCCCCGTGATTAGTGAATCCGTAATTACGAGGATCTTCGGTTGTTCTGTATCCCGCAAGTACGTAGATCTTCGTAATTACGGAGATACTCGTATTTTCGAAAATTTTTGTAAAAAAAAAATCCGCAGTTCGGAAGTTCGGAAGTCCGGAAGTCCGGAATAATCCGCCGTTCGCGGATGGGAGAAATCCGCGGCGGATCGGGGTTCGGGTCCGCAACCGGCCATCTCTACTGGTTTGATGATGGTAAGCTCTGCCCCTTGAGATTTCCTCTGCTTCAGCCTCAAATGGTAACGCCTGAATTACATGCACTGAACTCACAGGCATTACTAGTTAGAGGCTCAAGCAGGAGAGTGCACGAACTCACAGGCATTACTGTTTGAGGCTCAAGCATGAGAGTGACGGAACTCACAGGCATTACTGTTTGAGGCTCAAGCAGGAGATGCATGGAACTCGCAGGCATTACTGTTTGAGACTCAAGAGAGTCGCACAGAACACACAGGCATTACTGTTAGAGGTTCAAGCAGGAGAAAGCAGAGGAAATCTCAGAGGGGCGGAGCTTAACATTCAGCAAAACGTAACAAGATGTCGGCAACTTTCAAGGCACATGCGTTAAGTTCTGCAGAGAGCTTTTACTATATGAGACTTGGATACGGTTTTATATATATTTTCATTAATAATTCATAGCTGTGCATTGTTTATATACATATAAGATTTTTTACAGGTACTTTTACAGTTAGGGATTTAGTACTGGCCAATATACATATGTGTGTGTGTGTAGTATGTATGTATATATATATATATATATATATGTGTGTGTGTGTGTGTGTATATATGTGTGTATGTGTGATCCTGAGGACGGCCGACAATGGCGGCTGAAATGCGTTGATCGCTTCACTATTAAATTATTCTTGTTAAGATAGAGATATTTAAGTAATAATGCTGTTATATTTTTGTAGTGTAATTATTATGTATTAGATACGTTTTTTCCTACTGATACTAATTCAGGATGACCTCCAATAACTATTTTGTGACATATAATTTGATAACTCTCTCTTGTATAATTAAATAAAAACAGCACAAATGTTATCCAGTTGTTAAAATATATTCAACAGCTTGATATCTAAGTAAGTCATGATGAAACTCATCATTAAATAAATTTTTGAAAATGAATGAAAACAAACAGTTACCAGATTGGCAACACTGTTGAATTCTGTAAAAACACATTTTTTAGAGGGTAGTACTTACCGCCACTGTATACTATCACTAATTTGAGTGTAGTCTTGCAGTAGAAAATCTAGAAAAATACAAATATATATATTTGTTAAAAACATTAACCAACAATTATATATGTAATATTAGTTATTACAAAACTTACATTAACTACTGTGTTTTTATTTTTTTTCTACTTGTAACATTTATTAACAAAAATATCAATATTACAAAATATATATTTTATAGTTTTTAGTTTTAGTTTATTTTATTATAATTATAACATGGGAAGCCTTCCAACCACGTCAGTAACACAAATCTGGAAGGTATCTTCATGCACACATGTATTTAAAAATATTATAAAAATATAAGTATAGATAAATTATATACCGAATATACTCGACTATAAAACCGTCCCGAGTATAAACCGAGGTACCTAGTTTTAGGTAAAAAAGGAGAAAAACCTCACTGACTCGAGTACAAACCGAGGGGGTAGTTTTGCCACTAAAGATGTTTGGAAACTACAACTCCCAGCATGCTTTTATGGCTGGGAGTTGTAGTTTTTAACATCTTAAGTTACAAATACTTACAAATAAGAGTAAAACTTCTTTATTTGTGCATACTGTATGCACAAATATAGGAGGATTTACCCCTATTTGCAATTTTTGCCACTAAGATGTTGGAAAACTACAACTCCCAGCATGCTTTATTGCTGGGAGTTGTTGTTTTCAAACATCTTAAGTTGCAAATACTTACAATAAGATAAAACCATCTTTATTTGTTTCATACTGTATGCACAAATATAGAAGGTTTTACTCGTATTTGTATGTATTTGCCACTTAAGTGTGTCCCTGTGCAAGTCATGTTTCTCCTACCTAGGATGCGCGATCCGCATCCTCACTCCACAGCCTCTGCGCATCCGGATGATGTCACTACCGGCACCTCTCACTTGCGGCGGCGCCGGGTAGTGACATCATCCGGATGCGCAGAGGCTGTGGAGCAAGGATGCGGATCGCGGGCCGCCGGACAAGGTAGGGGAAACATTGACTCGAGTATAAACCGAGGTAAGATTTTCAGGCTTTTTTTAAGCCTGAAAACCTGTTTATACTCGAGTATATACGGTATGTGGAAACAAAAATCAATTTTATAACAATGCTATACTTACCCTGCATTCAATAACCCGCTGTAACAACTTAAAAAAGAATAACATAATAATAATTTTATAACCTAAATAAAAACATACAAAAATACAATATAAACAAAACAATATTTTGCTTACAATCACTAAGCTTTTATAGAGATAAAACTAAAGCTTGTAGACGGCTACATTATAATAATACATTTTTAAATAAATAATGTTGTAAACAACATAAATAATAAAAAAAAATACATTAAATATATACCACATGTAGTAAAGGTTTGCTGAACTAATAAAGGAGACATAATAGCACAGTAACTAGAAAGGTAAAGTTTAAGTATAAACTTTGAATTTGGCTTGAAGGCTCATTTTGGAAGGGAATATGTGTGTTTGCTGCAGATTTTAAAACTCAATAATGGGATGATGATGTATAGTGAACGCTTGTTTTGGACAAAAAAACTTTGTGTGTGTACCCACAATCATCAGAAAGCTAACATCTGATTGGTTAGGGCAAAATTAGCACCATTTTCAATGATAAGAACTTTATTGAATCTCTCTGTATCTTTTTGATGATTGGTCAAAAAATTTTTTTGACTTTAGTTGCCCTTTAAAGTATGGCTGCCACAGTAATGGATAAGTAGATCAGTAGTGTGTTGTACTTGTGCCCGGTTGGGGTTAAAAACAAACTTTTTTGATGATTGGTCAAAAAATTTTTTTTTACTTTAGTTACCCTTTAGGTATGGCTGCAACAGTAATGGAGGTAGGTCAGTAGGTGTATGTAACGTGCCACATGGGGGTTAAAAAACAAACCTTTTTCATTATTAATCAATATTATTTTTTTTTACTTTAGTTACCCTTTAAGTATCGCTGCCACAATAATGGTAAGTAAATCAGTAGGTGTGTACCTGGATCTGGTTGAGGGGGTATGTCTTTTTTTGTGTTTATAACCATAAAACTATCTTTTATTGAGGATAAATCTAAATTAGTTTTTTTTTACTTTATTACTCTTTAAATATGGCTCCATGGGAATGAAAAGGTAGGTCAGTAGGTGGGTGTACCTGGTCTGGTTGAGGGGGTATGTCTTTTTTGTGTTTATAACCATAAAACTATCTTTTATTGAGATAAATCTAAATTAGTTTTTTTTTACTTTAGTTACTCTTTAAATATGGCTTCCATGGGAATGAAAAGGTAGGTCATTAGTTGGCTGTAACTGGGTCTGTGTGGGGGTTGGGGGTATATATCCACATTTGAGGATTGTTACCATTATAGTCTATGGGGGAAAAAATCCCGTAAATCTATGGAAAAATTGTCCGGAAATTCGCCGATAACGCCGTACCTTCCATGGATTCCTTATCTAAAGATAGCACACGTCGATGGGGCAATCGTAGATCGTGGCGGTGGTAGCTTCTCAGCTCGCTTTTACAAAACACATCAGAGAAATCATGATAACATTCAGGAGATCTTTCTCAGATTTATTTTCACAGGTAATGGTGGTGCAATGATTAGAAAAAAATTTTCAAAACAGAAAGGAATCCAAGACTTGAGTTCATTGTTAGACCAATCTATATCAGGGTTGTGTAATCTGAGCCATGGAAGTCCGAGAATCAGGGGAGCGGAAGGCTTGGATGACAAGAAAAGACAAACGTTCTTGGTGAAATGTGCCAATGCGCATTGGACTTCGTATGTATTTGGAGATGAATTCAGAAGCCAACGGGTTATTGTCAATAGCCAGAACTCGAAGAGGTTGCTGCAAGTTGTGCTGCATAGGTAAATCATGAATTTTCCAGCTGCACCCAGAATCGACAAAGGCCTGGGAGGAAACGTTTTACCATTACAGGTGATAGTTGCTGGTAGAAAGAGTGTCAGTGGTTCAAATTTGGCAGGAGACTTAACTACGTTACCTAGAAGGAGCTCCTCCTAAACTTCTAGTTCATGGAGTTTCCTGACTTCTAGGACAATTTCTTACAAAGTGTCCTTGCCAAGTGCACAATAGAGACAAAGTCCATTAGTCCAGGAGACAGATGAGGTGCGCCAATCTGCATAGGCTCTTCAACCGAAGATATTGGTTGGGAAAGGTCTGTGCAAGCCTAGGAAAGGTCTTAGGGAAGCTGGAACGAGCTGCAGACCTTTCTGCCTGCCGTTCACGAAAGCGGGTATCAATCTGGATGCATAGCGTAATCAAGTCTTCCAATGGGACAGGTAATTCCCTAGATGCTAATTCCCCTTGAGGCGATCAGAGAGTCCCTGTCAAAAGGCTGCTGTAAGTGCCTCATTGTTCCAAGAAGTCTCCGCAGCAAGGGTACAATTCAATAGCATATTGACCCACGGAACGAGACCCTTGGCAGAGCTGCATCAAACGGGAGGAGGCAGCGAGGAGGAGACATCGAAACCTTGTGAACATACTCAGGAAGTCGGTAACATTATGACTAGAGGATCGTCTTTTTCCCATAGGGAAGCCCAGGCCAGAGCATTGCCCTCCAACAAGGCGATGATGTATCCAACCTTTTACAATCCGATGCAAATGAGATGGTTGAAGTTCAAATTGGATTCGGCACTGATTAATGAATCCACGGCAGGCTTGGGCATTACCATCAAACCGCGAGGACGAGGTAGCGGGCTTTCTCCGAAGAGAAGGATCACCGGATCCGGACGTAGAGGAGGTGGCGTAGACCCGCGACAGAGGCGAAGCTGGGGGTAGCTGGACAGCGAGGGTATCCATGAACTGAGCCAACTGGCCCTGATGGTGTTCAAACATGTCCATGCGTTTGGACAAAGCTTGGAGAGTTTTACTCACTCTCTGCCATAGCCCCCTCAGGCGTCTCCATGGCCCGATAGTACTGTAATGAACGGCCAGAGGCCGGGGTACTTACAAGTATGCTTTAGGAGGAGGCGATATTCCGGAAAATGCAGGACACAGAGGCTGCTGGGAACAGAAGGCTGGACTCTGGAACAACATGCTGCTGGGAACTGTAGGCCGGATTCTGGAACAAGTTGCTGCTGGGAACTGTAGGCTGAATACTGGAACGAGGTGCTGCTGGGAACTGTAGGCTGAATACTGGAACAAGGTGCTGCTGGGAACTGTAGGCTGATTCTGGAACAAGGCTGCTGGGAACTGTAGGTGGATACTGGAACAAGGTGCTGCTGGAACTGTAGGCTGAATTTGAACAAGGTGCCGCTGGGAACTGTAGGCTGGAACAAGGTACTGCTGGGAACTGAAGGCTGAATACTGGACAAGGTGCTGAAGAACTGGAACAAGCAAGGTAAGTCACTGGAGCGGTAAAGGTAAGTATATGGAGCAGGAGAGGAACAGAATCCAAGGCATGAGTACAAGGAGCCAGGGCAGTAGCAACGCTACTATCGGGCACCGGTCCAGGAGGACGCGGGTTTTTTGAATTCACGCTCGGCGTCGTGACATCATGACGTCTACGACGACGCCACCCAGAAGTGCAGTGCGGCGCGGGACCGGAGCGGCAGGTAAGTTCGTGACGTTATACCTTTTCATTACAATATACTCAATGAAATCTCCACAAAAATGGAAAATGTTTTGTATAAAATGAGGATGAGGGATTATATAATATTTTGTATATTGATAATAAATTATGTGTTTTATAATTATCTATTTCCGTGCTTATTATATACACAGGTTGCATATTTCTTTTTGTTGGTCTGCTCTCTTCTCTTTGTTTTGCCCGGTGGTGTTTGATACATAGAGATTTACTGGGAGATGTAATAAAAGTTCTTATCGTTAAAAATGGTGCTAATTTTGCCCCCCAATCAGATCTTATTAACATTTGAAAGCTAACATCTGATTGGTTGGGGCTAAATTAGCACCATTTTTAATGACAGGAACTTTATTGAATCTCCCTGTTAGGCTCTGGAGAGGCATGGGGGAAAAAATATGGCAACAGTCAGTGCCATATTTACCATTAGGCACAGTAGGCATGTGCCTATAGGTGCCTGAGTTTGGAGGGGCGCTGTCAATCTCCTCCCACCAATCCACCAATCCACCAATCTCCTCCCATCAATCCAATTTTCTTCCCCCAAAAAGATAAACTGATTTGGTCTATATTTAAATGTGGGCTAATGGTGCCAGGCTCTTTGGGCTTACAGGCTCCTGAGGTGAAAATCCGGCCCTGGCCGACAGTATTTTTAAAGCTGCAGCTTCCGAATGAACATTACTTGATTTTACAGTGCACTTATCCTTTAATTATTATTATATGATTCGAGAGTATCTGAAAAACTACCCATATTTCTTTAAAACGGTTACTGTAGTCATCAATCTCAAAATGTACTAGTTTGTAAGGATTGATTTCCAATAATGGGCATATTGCAAATATAATTATTACTCTTTGTAATTTTTTTATCACAAATGGGCACATGTCTACCTTCTGGAACGCAGGCATTTTGGAATAAACACAAATAATGGTCTTGAGCATCAACATGAACTTTTGAAATATTCCATCTTAATAGTTATAGGAACTGTTCATTAAGTGAAATGCTTACGGTTCAGCAATATATTTTTTTCTCGACCGTAAAAAAAGTAAGATTTTAAAATTTCTAAAAAAATTCTAATAAAAAAAATATATATAGCAAGAGCTTATGTCATGTTACCAATAATTACAATGTATATCATTACCTTACATCCTATTCCCTTGAACCATTTTGAAAGACAACCAGCTCCATTGACAAGTCTTGACCGCTTCTGGTTTTAGTTTAACTAATAGTGCACATGTAACATAATACATGTATAGTTAAACTAAAACAGGAAGTGGTTGGAAATTTTCAGTGGAGCCGCGGTGGATAGAGTGCGAGTTAAATATACTTACCTTCATTTCTAGCTCCTGGTAGGTTGATTGAAAACAGAGGTAAGCTTACCTTCTGTTCATCAATCTGTGATTTAAAGGAATAGTTAAAGGGTATGTCCACCCTAAAATCAATTTTGGATATATGATTCCTCCTGTCCCCCCAGCCCCAACCGCTCTATTTATACTCTTAGAAAGTGCCCCAAAATTTTCTTACCTCACCTCTTCCTCCGCCACGCTCCGGCCCCTGCTTGTGAGAAAAAGCAAGCAGAGGGGTGGGACCGGCAGTCGTGTCTGTGATTGGCGCCAATCACGGACGCGGCTGCCGCAGTTCATTTCGCGGGGAGAGAGGGAAGGTAAGTAAAGTTTGGGGAGCTTTCTAATATTACAAATGGAGCGGTTGTGGGCTGGGACAGGGGGATCCTATATCTTAGGGTTTTACGCTAGGGGGAGGGAGGGAGAAGGCTGCAGTACACATGCCAAACTTCTCCCGGAGGCCAGGTAGGAGGCAGAGTCTATATGGACTCTGCTATCCTCCTGGTGGGCAGTTTTTGGGACTTTGGGGGGGACTAAAGGAGAACCATAGGAGCTGGGATGTGAGGTAAGGATTAAACTACACTACATATATGGGGCCAGTATGGGGGGGATTTATAGTTTTGGGGGTGGACATGCCCTTTAAATTATTCATTGAACTATTCCTTGCAATGTGTATCCAGCTGAAAACCAAAATGGATGACCTACCCATTATCTGCACCCCTCTCCAACTGCTATTTAATTACTTTGACATATGAAAAAAAAAAAGTTTCCTTCCTGGCAGAGCTTGCCACACTATGTAAAATTAATGGCACATCTTTTCTCTCTGTTTTTTGAAAGTGACTTTTTTTACTTTCTGTGATACTGGGCCATTAAAAAAAATAAAAATAAGAAATTGCGTCTTCCTGAGAGATCGGAGACTGAACTATTTAAGTTTCCTCCCTGTCCCCTCGATCCACCTTTGATTTATTCCAAAACTGATTAGGGGATCCCATTTTATATATCCCCAAAATCCTTGATCGTATAGGGAATCCATCCCCGGTCTCGACACTTAAACTGCAGCGGGAAGGGAAACCTCATTAGTTTCCCATAGGCCAAGATTTACCAGCATACCTGATTGGCCAAGATCAGTCATTGGTGTTCCTACCTACACAATGTTTCCAAGTCCCTAACCAATTTGCCTTTGTTTTTATTTACCATGGGTGTCACTGTAACTAACCATCTTCTTAAAAGTTGAGTACTACAAATATTCACAGCAGTTTTCAAAGAATTTTCCTCGAGGACAAATATAGGAGAAGCTAATTGACAGTATGGGACTAGAAAAAGTTAAATTTTTTGACCATGGTATATTTATATTTATATAACATGATTGGTTGCTGCAGTTAAACTTTTGCACCCTTTTGCTTATTGCAAGGAAACCCATGCAAACTGAGCAGAGCAATGCAGTGCCAGTGTACTAGCCTCTATAACAAAGAGCTGCCCATATTGTCATAAATATGAATATCAAATATGTACATATAAGCGTATTATTAGGAATCTCTAAATTAAAAATGTATATGGGTATTCATGAAAAAGTTAAACAGAAAGGTAGGTGCTTTTTTCCTTTTATGATTATGAATAAGGCATTACAAAAATTTTAAACGTTTTTCTACTTTTTTTTGTAAAAAACAGCTGTACTGAAAAGAATACCATTTACACATTTCTCACTACTCTATAATTAAATACTTGCAAGCAGCAATTATTCTGACGTGTTGCATGCTTTAATCAATTACTTGAATTAGGTGTGCTCACCTATAGAATATGAAGGGGCTAAAGCAGGGTACACAATTTACTATTAAGTATTAGAGTTCTGCAGAATGAGCATTTCCAAGGCAGTCTAACAATTACCAGCTGCCTCGGCCAAGGTTGCCCCCCTGTAAGTATAGGGAGGCAGTCGTAGAGAATATCATTCCCTTTACGTACTCCCTTTACTCTATATATCTTGTAAGAGAGAATGCTTGTGACTGTACCCTGATCTTTAAAAAATGCTAAAAAGAATCTTGCTGATTATGTAAGCCATTATTTTTATACTATGATTTAGCCTAAGCTATTAATCTGCATCAATTATCTATTTACAGTATATATTGTAAAGCCAACATCTGATTGTTTGCAATAAAAAAACAACCAAGAATACAATTTGCACCATAGTACATAAAGAATAAAAATGTAAGTTCAACCCCAAATTAAATTTAACCCACTACTGGCCCCACTGTGTTTATTAAAAAAAATTAACTTACGTGTCTGCTCCTTATTGTTCTCCTGCATGCTTCTCCAAAGTTGCAGAAAGTAAGAGTAGAAGCTGTATCATCCATTTTCTGCTTCTTCCTTGAGATATGCGCAGGGGGCTCCCCATCCCTTAGAATTCATTCTGGCTGTTTGGTGCCCTACCTATGACCTTTTCCAAAGTATAGAGCTCCACATCCAACTACCAATTTACTTTTGTAAACTATCAACCAAAATAAACTTACAATCCTTTGTTCCCCCCGCCTGTCTGCTTAGCCGGCAGCCTTGTCTGTAATTATCTACCAGCTAGCCAATCGCAGAAGAAGCTAGCCTCTTCCACCCCTTCTGCTGCTTCCTCGCTAGCAGAGAGCCAGAAGCAGACAGCCAAGGGAACAAAGGACAAGGTATATTTCTGAGGCGTGTTTTACAAAGAAAATCAGCGATTAGGGTATGGACGTGGTGGTGCCCAACACTATAGAATAAAATATTTTAGAGGTGGCATACCCTTTAAGTGAGCACAATTTCACATCTGAAAACAAGCTATCTGCAAATGATTTGATCACAACTGCTAAAGTAGGAAAGAGTCTCTGTTGATCCAAAGTGCTGATTAGCCTTGATAAATCTGGTTACGTCATCCTTTAGTAATTGAGTGGCAAAATGCAGAAATCACTATTCACACTAAGGATTTCTTGTATCAAATTATTGCTTTGAATGAGCAAGCTTAAAGATTAGAATTTCTTTCAATTTTGTGTATATGGTGTATTTACTTATTAAATATAAATATGTATATACGAGATTGATGTATATATTTTATTATGTAATGTATATTTTCTCCTAGATATTTACAACTGACACGTTCAAATTAGTGAACAATATCGAAAACATGCAGATGAATTGCCAACATTCCTACATAACAGGCCTAGGGATTTGTCTTGCATGTGATGAAACCACTATCACAATGAAATAAAAAAGAGGACGTAAGATGTATTGATGATTGCAATGGACACTTTCAAATAAAAAGTGAAAGTCACAAGGATCAACATACTTGTTGATCTTGGCAGGGAAATACCTGTATGCTCATGCAAAGACTGGATGAAATTTTTAATGCCCTGTAAACATATGTGTGACATCTTTCATTATTTTGACAATTGGAAATGGGAAAAAATTAATACTGAATACTCTAAGAATCCTTTTATTTGTTTTGCATGAAAGGTGTGTACTAGAAGCAGTGTGTTCACACCAATGTACCACAGAGATGATGGAAACTGTGGATACAAATGTATCCAACAGTTTGGAAAGAGTTACCAATACGAAGGAGGAAATAATCACACAATATTATTCGGGGCTGTGCATTAGCTATAAAAAGACTACTAGATAATGTATACTTAGTGAAAATGAGCATTACTTACAAGAACTATACAACACATGCCAAAACTAATTGATGATGTTTGTTGAACGCATCCCTAGGGATCACGGTTTCCATTGACAGAGAGTCCCAAAAAAACAGGTTCACAATCAATACATGCACTTCCTAAACGCAAGTATGGAAGACCGAAACAACCTGTGGCCATAGAGTAGGCGCAAAGGCAGAGCAAGAACAATTAAATGTTTGGGAAAGTGTGGAATCGATATTTGAGCCCAGTGAAACGTCAAAGAAATTTAAGTTGGATGGCACTTCTCTTTTTGAAAACTTCCACCTTGGTTTCCACAGAAACAATTGATTCTGTATGGTTATCAAAAAACAATGTATGTCTGTTAATGCAAGACAAAAGGATATTTTGAGTGGGAATTGGCTGAATGATAATATAATAAATGTTTGCCAGTATATTATGTTATCAGACTTTCCTAGAATTTCCGGTCTGGTTGACTCATTATTACTAGCCCATTCAATTGTAATGTTACAAATAGCATAAAAATGCTACAAATACATCATTGTTGAGGCCCACTGGGTGATGTCTAGTCAACTGAATAACTCAGCCACAATTTTTGACTCTCTGTCTTCTGTTACGGTCTCTGACACATTAAAGATGCAGCTCATTAAAATGTATGAGCCACTTTTTTTGGGTGAAGATAAAATCTTGAATATAACGATTACTTGCTGCCAAACTCAGAGAGGGTCCCGATGACTGTGGGCTATTCCTGTAGCTAATGCCTCTTTGCATGAAGGAATTAATATAAAAACTATTCTTTTTGAACAGGAGCAAATGAGGTCGACTTAATCAAATGTTTAAATAATGGACATTTTACCCAGTTCCCACACATTCCAAACACAAAAAAAAAAATATTTACTAGGAAAGTAAAACTGACATTGTTTTTCTTTGCAAAGAGTACAAAATGAAGCATGGTAGAGTGTTGCACATTTAAAAATTGGCATCATTTTACATGTGTTAAAGTAAAACCAAATGACAAATGTGTTACTTCAACGGCCAAGTTTAATTGCCCAGCTTGCAAAGCAAGTGTTAACCAGTGGTTCTCCTGTTTTATTATTTTTATTAAAATTGATAAAATGTATTATAAGCACTTAAGATTGACCCAGTTTCAACCTGAAATAGGGTTTATTTGTATTTTTTATAACATTTCGTATATTAAAGTTTTTTCAAAATCGTTTATTCGTGTCTACCCTTTGTTGTTATCATAATTAATATAAAATAGCAGTCTAGTTTATTTTTTTCATTACTTTAGTTTTCATAAAGGACATTGCTGAAGTTGGTCGATACTGTAATTTTTCAAAATATTCTTGTGTTTTCACCATTACAATCTGTTATTGCCACAAGTATATAATTATCCATCACTGCCAAAGGGCATCATATATAGCCCATATTCCTCCTTGCTCTCCAAATTACAAAACTGCTATTATTTACACCCGAGTGCCACCCTCACAAAATAATCCTCTATGCCTATATTTTCAGTACTATCTCCCTTCAAGTTGTCTGTCTAACTTCTCTCTCTACTATACATACATTCCTACTAATGCTATACATGCATTGAACAACATGATGACTTATTGCAACAGACACTGCACTGCAATCTAAAAGCTGGGCAAGAGCTTAAATTGCCCCATAATAAGGAGCTATGACTTACCAACCATTTTTCAATTTCCCAGGAACGAAGAGAAAAATTTACCTTGCACAAGATTTGCTGCCGGTCCACTGACCAGTCAAATCTCTTCCCTGCTTCAATTTACTACAATGCACATGCGAGCTAATGCGTGCTATATTTAAAGTCAAACCGGAATGGTCAGGACCTGGCCAGTGCAGCCAGCAGTAGAAAGTGCACAAGGTAAATTTACTACTCTTGTTCCGGTCTATTGTGAAATTAAATCAAACAGGAGGTGGCAGCAAAACTACTCACACATCCTCTGCTAATAGCTGGTGTTAAGTACTGGAATCAAAAAGTAACAGGTACGATGCTCCTAGATCCGCTATCTGTATATAACATCGCCGGTTGTTTGCACTGGGTTGCCGATAGCGGCTCTAGGTGGCATCGCCCTGATTCCACACACTGCAGAGAGGACCTCTGCTATCATCCCACTCCATATAAAGTGAATATGTTAGGTAGTGCTGCCCTCCGCTATCCCACTAGGAACTAGCATTAATAGGAACTAAGCATATCTTATTGAAATGGATAGATTCTGCACTCTGCAGGGAGGGACCCCTTTATGTCACTCCATATAAAGTGAATATGTTTAGGTAGTGCTGACCTCCGCTACCCCCCTAGGAACTACATATTCCCATTGAAATGGCTAGATTCCGCACACTGCAGGGAGGACTTCCGCTATCCCACTCCATATAAAGTGAATGTTAGGTAGTGCTGCCCTCCGCTATCCCACTAGAACCAGCATATTTCCCATTGAAATGGCTAGATTCCACCCTCTGCAGGAAGGACCTCCTTTATGTCACGCCCGTATAAAGTGAATGTTAGGTAGTGCTGCCCTCTGCTATCCCACTAGGAACTAGCATATTCCCATTGAAATGGCTAGATTCCGCAATCTGCAGGGAGGACCCTCCGCTATCCCACTCCATATAAGTGAATATGTTAGGTAGTGCTGAGCTCCGCTATCCCACTAGGAACTAGCATATTCCCATTGAAATGGCTAGATTCCGCACTTTGCAGGGAGGACCTCCTTTATGTCACTCCATATAAAGTGAATGTTAGGTAGTGCTGCCTCCCCTCCGCTATCCCACTAGGAACAAGCATATTCTTGTTGAAATGGCTAGATTCCACACTCTGCGGGAGGACCTCCTTTATGTCACTCCATATAAAGTGAATATGTTAGGTAGTGCTGCCCTCCGCTATCCCACTAGGAACTAGTGTTTGTCCTACGGGAGGCAGCCACCTAGCAAAGCTGGTGGGTTAGGCGGCTGCCTCCCGAACGCCGCTCCTGTGATGAACAGTCACGGCTTCCTGGTCCGTGACGTCATCGCGGGTGCCGAGATCTCGCAAGCATCTCGCGGCAATTCAGATTTTTTTTCGGCGCCATGGAGGAGGACACGTTAGTAATGGGCCACAGTTCAGAGGCCTTTACACCTCAGACTCGCAAGTCACCTCATATACTACCCAGAAAAAGGGTAATTAGGGATGCCTACTCCTCCTCCTCTTCGAGGAAGAGCCCATATTCAAAAGGGGAAGGAAACCCCCTCCCACAGGGCTCCCTTACAGAGCAGTAACAGCTCTGAGGAAAATGTCAGCCCTGTTGACCTGCTGTTAAAGGGAAGGCACATTAGACAAAATAAAGAAGTGGAGTTTTTTCACCAAATTCACAAACCTGAAAGGAAAAAGGTTTACCCTCTAGAGCTCGTTTGAGCACAAAATGGCATGGAGGGAAAGAGGCGTTTGCCTCACACAGTTCAACATCGTTTGATGTTTCCCCACTACACAGTCAAGTAGATTGGGACTGTGAAATATATCACGCACGTCAGCTTCATCTGAACGTGGCAAGCTGAGCGAATTACAGATGGCCCGTGTAGGTTTAGCGGAAAAACAACCACCATCCAAACTTTCTCTCAGCGCTGCCCTTTATCAGAGTCTTCTTAGGTTTTTTCAATTTGCTCAGCTATCTTTCCGCTCCACACTGGTTAGGAAGATGAGCTAGTTCTCAGGAACCACATTGGTATCCCGATGTGCAGGCATTAATAGCGCCTGACATAGCCCCCAGGCCTCCTGTCTATTTCAGGAGATCCACACAGACCAGTGGATACGTTCGACAATACACTCCGTAATATCCAGTTTTAAAATAGCAGACGCAGCTGGCCCACTCTTATTCATGCTGTCGAAAGCAGAACAAGAGGGCGATATCGCCATAGACCAATCATTTGAATCGCTGCTATCCTCAAAGACAAGCGTTACTTAAGGCCACACAGAGCAGTTCTTATTATTGGTCAGTCATTTAACTATGTATCAAATATCAGAAGGTTCAAAAATGTGCGACCTAGCCCCAAAATCATATGAATATCCCAATCTAGGATCCAGCCTGCTTTTTTTGGTTCAGAGTTTATTCAGGAAGTGAAGGGCAGATACCGTGCCAGGAAATCTTTTTGCAGATCTTAAGAGGTGTACTCCTGTCTTCAATAACCCTTTCGTCAGGAGGGACGCCTTCCCAGGTCCCAGGGGCGTTCCGAGATACTCTCAGGGCCAACCAAGAGAACAACCCTAAGTTTCAAGGATCAGCTCCTTCAACCTCCGCAAGACCACTTCCCCACAGGGAAAAGACGCTTCACAGGTATTACACCCCACCCCCCTCTCCTCCCTCCATTGCCGTCAGTGAGGTTTACCCAGCATGGGTCGAGATTTGCACAGACCGATGGGTTTTAAGGGTTATAAGACAAGGCTTATCCCTCCACTAATAAGATTCCCTTACCAATTCAACCCCCAAGGATGTCCACTCACAAAAGCCTAGATGCAAATTTATCTCAGGCCTTATCACAAGGGAAGATGAGTTATCTTCCCCTACAAAAAGGGTTTGGATCAGCCACTTATTCCCAGTGCCCAAACAGGATGGTTCCCTGAGACCTGTCCTAAATGTACAAACCTGAACCGCTACATAAACCAAAAAGATTCAGATTGGAAAATCTGTCAGACTTAACCTACCTATGTTAGACAGAGATTTCTTTATGTTAAAGATAGATCTGAAAGATGCCTTTCATACAATCTGCATTGCCCCAAACCACAGAAGGTTTCTTCATTCAGATGGAAAGGTCAAATTTATCAATGGACTGTCATGGTGTTTGGCCTATCAAACGCACCTTACACCTTTTTCCAGGCTTCTAAAACCAGTGGTCCAACATTTCAGACAAAAAGCAATATTTTTGTCTGATCTACATAGACGACTTACTCATGTTTTCACCCACAAGAGGACACACTGCCAAACCGAGAGACCTTGTCACTTCGATCTTCGTGAAACTAGGTTTCACGATAATACAGAGAAATCAATTCTACAGCCCACAAGATCACTAATATTTCTGGTTTCTCCATAGATACACATCATTTTAACCCTACAGATTCCTCAGGTGAAATGGGTATCCTTACAAACCCTCATACAATCCACCCTAGCACAACCGATCCGTGTCCTTACGGAGTTTGGGCAAAAATCATAGGAAGATAATAGCTCTTTCCCCAGTTCAGGAGGCTCCCCTATATTGCAGAATGTCACAGATATTCCTGGGAGATTGCCTGAGAACCATACCTCTTGGTCCCAAAGGTGTCACTACCACCAGAGGTCACAGGGAACTCCTACAGATTATATCAATACGACATCTTCGTCCTCGACCATTCAGACCGATTCCCCCAGATCTGATTATCAACGACCGATGCCATGCCTCCCGAAGGGATGGGGAGCTTTCAACCCCCAAAAAGCGATCAAGGTCGATGGTCTTATCAGAGGAAAAACTCCATATAAACCTCTTGACCTGAGAGCGAATAACTAGCACTTCAGACTCTAGTGACAGAGGAGCTCTCTGGCAAACACATATTAGTACAATCAGACAACAGAACAGCGGTGTCCTATATCAAAAGAATAGGGGGCACCAATCCATTCGACTATGCCTAGAAACACTAGAAATATGGAAGAGGATTCTCTCCTTCCAGAATCGTCTGACAGCATTTACGTACCCGGACCACAAACGAATTAGCAGACGCCCTCTCAAGACCCACTCTATCTCTGTCAATTCTATGTCTCAACCTCACCCTCTCTTTGCTCAAATAGAACAGAAGTTCGGCAAGAGACAATGACCTATTTGCCTCAGAGACATCGGCACAAACACAGAATTTGTATCGAGGGTATGGTCCACAGAACGTGGAAAGTGGATGCGTTATCCTTTCCATAACGAACCTCCCACCACTGTATGCATTTCCACCACCCACACTGATGCCCCAGGTCCTTTTCAAGATCAGAACGGAGTTGATACAGGACTTGGTACTAGTGTACCCAGTTTTGGCCGTCCAAACCGTGGTTCCCTACGATCCACAGACACATAGTGGGAGAGAAACTGCCTCTGGGGCTGACAGTGGGATGTTTCCAAGGGTCACAGGATCTACTATCCAAACTCCCACAGTTAATGTGGATTGCAGCTCAAATAGTTTGTTCTGCTTCCAACAGCTCTCCCTCACACCAGCAGCCTCATAGACTGTTCGCTTTGTGCCCAGAACGATCACTCGTTATAAAAACCTAATTGCTGATACTTACACTGGTTTAAGACAAAGAAACTCAATTTGAGCAGCCTAGAGCTTTTATGGGGAGCATTGGAATTTATCACTATAAAATTCCATTCAGGAATAGCCACCTCCCACTTTTAAAATCATATGGTTCTGCGTTGAACCTATTGATCCCAGACTTAACAATTCACCCTTTATACATTACATAATCAGGGGAGCATGAGGTCTCGCCCTCCAGTACCCAGGTACGAATCCACTTTGGGACATTCACTTACTGTTAAACTTCTTAGCAAATGGGAAATTAATTCTTTATCCCTACGGGACACAGGGATAAAGCTGGCATGCTTAATGCTCTAGCCCTTGCAGCCAGATCTTCAGAGTTAACACTAATCCACATATCAAGAACCATGGATGTCGGCGACCCCTGAGGGCATTCACATAATACTTAAAGGTAGAACAAAACCTCACACATTTGCCCCAAATTTAGTAGAGCTTGATTTTCTAGAAGACAAATAGACGGTTCCTCTGTTAAGTGTCACATTTAAGAAAGTATTTACAACTCTCCTCCAATACAGAGGAGACATTCACAACTGTTTATAACATCCAGACCCCATTTAGACCAGTCTCATCCAATACTATAAGGGGATGGATATTACAAGCTATGACGTCATCAGGAGTTGATACTATTCTCATTTAGGCTCCATTCCCTGAGAGTGCGGCTTGTACTAAGGCAGATTCCAAGGGAGTAGCCTTACATAATCCTAAAAGCAGCCAGATGGTCTTCCGACAGAACGTTCATACTAAAACACTACTGGCGTCCTTCAAATCAGAAGAATTGAATTCTCCAGAGCAACCACAAGGTGTGTGCTACTCAACTCTCACCACCGCTGTTGCTAGGTGGCGCCTCCCGTAGGACCAAACAGAGTTTGCAGAATCTATGATCTGCAACTACATTTGTCCTGGGGAAAGGCAGCCACCTAGCAACAGCGCCCAACCCTCCCATCCTAAATTTATTAAGTCCTCCACAGTCTGGCTGGCCTGGCCTCTCCCTCTACAGTCTTGTCGCGCAAGTTCCTCCTGACCGCTGACCCACAAGTGATGTCCCACCCACTCAAAAGCAGGGCTTCCTGCGCGGGCCGCGCATGCGCACTGCTG
>JAACNH010005403.1:0-20401 GCA_019447015.1 Hymenochirus boettgeri
CAGTCATCCGGACTGGATCTCTCAATTCAGAATGTACAAGGAATCTGTTGGCAATTATGTATCCGGAAAGTCCAATTAGCATATAATTAGCATAATGTCCTTAATACCTGGCGTTGATATGCTAATTGGGACTTTCCAAGGTACATTAATTGCCACAGATTCTTGTACAAGTCATTCTGAATTGAGGAAGCCAGTCGGATGACTAGCGAAAAAGTCTTCAAGAACTAAAACTTCAAGTTCAGTTAATCTAATTGAATACAACAAAAAAAAACAGATACAGTAGTTCGTATATAGTACACTCAGTATTTACAGTAGACAGTGTACAGTTAATGTAGTACATACAGTAGGCAGTATACAGCATATTGAGTAGGCGGTATACAGTATACTGAATAGGCGGTATAATGTATATTGAGTAGGCGGTATACAGTATATTGCGTAGGCGGTGTAAAGTATATTTAGCAGGCAGTATACAGTATATTGAGTAGGCGGTATACAGTATATTGAGTAGGCGGTGTATAGTATATTGAGTAGGCGGTATACAGTATATTGAGTAGGCGGTATACAGTATATTGAGAAGGCGGTATACAGTATATTGAGTAGGCTGTGTATAGTATATTTAGTAGGCGGTATACAGTATATTGAGTAAGCGGTATACAGTATATTGGCGGTGTACAGTATATTGAGTAGGCGGTGTACAGTATATTGAGTAGGCAGTGTACAGTATAGTGAGTAGCAGATACAGTATATTGAGTAGGCGGTATACAGTATATTGAGTAGGCGGGTATCAGTATATTGAGTAGGCCATAACAGTATATTGAGTAGGCGGTATACAGTTATATTGAGTAGGCGGTATACAGTATTACTGAGTAGGTGGTATACAGTATATTGAGTAGACGATGTACAGTATACTGAGTAGGTGGTATAGTATATTGAGTATGCGGTAAACAGTATACAGAGTAGGCGGTATACAGTATATTGAGTAGGCAGTGTACAGTATATTGAGTAGGCGGTATACAGTATATTGAGTAGGCGGTATAACAGTTATTTGATTGGCCAGTGTACAGTATATTGAGTAGGCGGTATACAGTATATTGAGTAGGCGGTATACAGTATACTGAGTAGGCGGTATACAGTATATTGAGTAGACGATGTACAGTATACTGAGTAGGTGGTATAGTATACTGAGTAGGGGTATACAGTATATTGAGTAGGCGGTTATACAGTATACTGAGTAGGCGGTATACAGTACATTGAGTAGACGGTGTACAGTATATTGAGTAGGTGGTATAGTATATTGAGTATATGGTGTACAGTATATTGAGTAGGTGGTATAGTATATTGAGTAGGCAGTATACAGTATACTGAGTAGGCGGTATACAGTATATTGAGTAGACGGTGTACAGTATATTGAGTAGGTGGTATAGTATATTGAGTAGGTGGTATACAGTATATTGAGTAGACGGTGTACAGTATATTGAGTAGGTGGTATAGTATATGAGTAGGTGGTATATAGTATATTGAGTAGACGGTGTACAGTATATTGAGTAGGTGGTATAGTATTGAGTAGGTGGTATACAGTATATTGAGTAGACGGGGTATAGAGTATATGAGTAGGTGGTTATAGTATATTGAGTAGGCGGGGGTATACAGTATATTGAGTAGACGGTGTACAGTATATGAGTAGGTGAGTATGTATACTGAGTAGGCAGTATACAGTATATTGAGTAGACGGTTAACAGTATATTGATAGGCAGTATACAGTATACTGAGTAGGCGATATAACGTATATTGAGTAGGCAGTATACAGTATACTGAGTAGGCGATATACAGTATATTGAGTAGACGGTGTACAGTATATTGAGTAGGTGGTATAGTATATTGAGTAGGCGGTATACAGTATATTGAGTAGAAGGTGTACAGTATATTGAGTAGGTGGTATACAGTATATTGAGTAGAAGGTGTACAGTATATTGAGTAGGTGGTATACAGTAAGTGATAGAGTGTACAGTAATTGAGTAGGTGGTAAGTATTGAGTAGGCGGTATACAGTATACTGAGTAGGCGGTATACAGTATATTGAGTAGGCGGTATACAGTATACTGAGTAGGCGGTATACAGTATATTGAGTAGGTGGTATACAGTATATTGAGTAGAAGGTGTACAGTATATTGAGTAGGTGGTATAGTATATTGAGTAGGCGGTATACAGTATATTGAGTAGGCGGTGTATAGTATATTTAGTAGGCGGTATACAGTATATTGAGTAAACGGTATACAGTATATTGGCGGTGTACAGTATATTGAGTAGGCGGTGTACAGTATATTGAGTAGGTGGTATACAGTATATTGAGTAGGCGGTGTATAGTATATTTAGTAGGCAGTATACAGTATATTGAGTAGGCGGTATACAGTATATTGAGTAGGCGGTATACAGTATATTGAGTTGGCAGTGTACAGTATATTGAGTAGGCGGTATACAGTATATTGAGGTAGGCGGCTATACAGTATACTGAGTAGGCAGTATACAGTATATTGAGTAGACGATGTACAGTATACTGAGTAGGTGGTATAGTATATGAGTAGGCGGTATACAGTTACTGAGTAGGCGGTTATACAGTATATTGAGTAGACGGTGTACAGTATATTGAGTAGGTGGTATAGTAATGAGTAGGCAGTATACAGTATATGAGAGGTGGTATAAGGTATATGAGTAGACGGGTACAGTATATGAGAGGTGTTAGAGTATATTGAGTAGGTGGTGATAAGTATATTGCAGTAGACGGCGTACAGTTATTATTGAGTAGGCAGTATACAGTATATGAGTAGACGGTGTACAGTATATTGAGTAGGTGGTATAGTATATTGAGTAGGCAGTATACAGTATACTGAGTAGGTGGTATACAGTATATTGAGTAGACGGTGTACAGTATATTGAGTAGGTGGTATAGTATATTGAGTAGGCAGTATACAGTATATTGAGTAGACGGTGTACAGTATATTGAGTATGGGTATAGTATATTGAGTAGGCAGTATACAGTATACTGAGTAGACGGTGTAGTATATGAGTAGACGGTGTACAGTATATTGAGTAGGTGGTATAGTATATGAGTAGGCAGTAACAGTATACTGAGTAGGTGGTATACAGATATAGTTGAGTAGACGGTTTGTACAGTATATTGAGTAGGTGGTATAGTAATGAGTAGGTGGATACAGTATACTTACGCGACCGTAAAGTGTGTGAGAAACGCGTGGCCAAGGCTTCAAGAACAATTTTCATTTCCCTTTGTCGTCTATTGGATTTCCATTTAGACTGGGGGTTTATTTCCTGAGATTAATCATCAATAGGTTAAAGGGGAATAAAGCCTTTTACTAACTCCTATCCCTCTGTCTGTACTGAGTAAGGGCCCATATCTCACCCCAGGGCGTACACAGGTAGTTTGTATATTATACCCTAGCTGCAGGTGGTGATCTTTCCATCCCTCCCCTTCATTAGACAGACCAATTGGAAGATTAAGCTATGCAAGAAGTTTGTCCTCAGGTGAAGGTGGCACATTCACTGGACCACTGGTCAACAGAGGGGGCGGGCGGGACCAGAAAGAAGAGGCAAGCAGTTAGGATGTAAGATACAAACTGCCAAGGATAGGCTTTCATTCCCTGTAAAATAGATTCAAACCTCAGCTGAAACATATTCAACATTTCAAAATCATTGGGGACAGAATTACATTATGTAATTAAAATGCTTTATCTCCAATAGCCCTAATAGTGGGGTTAGATAGATATGGCGGCCAGGGAATAGAAAGGGAAACAAAAATATTTTAAGAGAAACAGTAAGGCAGCTCCCACCCTATTTAGAAATACAAATATATACATAGAGAAAAGATGTTGGTGGGGGGGGGGGGTAGACTCCAAGTGTTAACAGTTGACACTGATATTCTAGTGTAGAAGTTGCCAAATAGCTTTTCTATCCTTTCGTAGAAAGAAAATATTAATTTTAATTTTCAGCCACAAGGTGGTACCAGATGCACATTACAAGCCCCATTCAGCATTGACGCTACACGACGTGGGATGTAATGGTGTTCCCAACATATGGAAATAGAGAAGCATGGGGACAGGTTACAGGCAGACATCATAATAACTGGAATAAATGTCATCGCTAAGTTAGAAGAACTGTATTATGCGTTTTATCATGAGCCTATTTAATTCATTCACACAGTGTGTCACGATTCTAGTACACAAAAGCAGAACAACCATTGCAGGTCGGAGGTCAGGGTTATTTTCTATGAGCAATTTGACTAGTGGTTCAGAGGTACTTGTGATTCATGGTGATTACCCTGAAAACACTAACCAGGTGACTTTTTGGGCCCAGTGACCCCCCGGAACAACTCATGTGACAGCAAAGGGTCATAGCAAGTGGGACCCTATCACCAAGCAAACAAGTAGAGTATAATAACTGACTCCTTTTTTGTATATTTAAAGGACCAACTAAGCCTCAAAACAACAATTGAATTAGAAGGCAGATCTCATGTGTATAAGAAACGCAGTACTCAGTGTCTCACCTCTCATTTTACATAGATAAAATATAGATATTAACGTTCTCACATTGAGTTTTGTGTCTTTTCCCAGGTTCCAAGTATGCCATTGTGGTCACTGACCATATGTTCTTTACACATGCTCAGTCTGAAGTACTGCAGGAACTTGTTACAGTTGGTCAACACCACTAGTAGCGTAGCCAATTCCTTTTTCCAGGGACAGAATAAACAAAAGCAAGCAAGATATAAATATGGTACAGTACCACCATTTTACTTTCTCAATTGTAGTTTCAGATATGTAAAGTTGTTTGAGTAGCTATAGTGCCCTTTAAGGTCCATGAGGCTATCTAACCCTGTCGATGCGGTCTTGGTATGTGGTGATAAAATGTGTTCACATAACTCATTAGTAGAGTGGAAGATGCTTCCTGTAAGTGGCGTAACTAGAAATTGAGTCTTTTTGTTTCATACCACATAGAATTTTCGATATGAATATTATTGCTGAATGTCAGTCATTGCCTTTTGTTATATATATGGATAGTAGTATAGTTTCTTATAGTATAGTAAGTATAGTATATTACAGTATAGATTTAAGTGAAGACAGGCCTGGGAAGAAGCCTCAGTTGATTCAAAGCTGGCATTTTTCAATCATGCTAGTTAGCACCCTAATAAAAAGTATTATTTATATCCAAGATGACTCCACTTTCATTCAATTGGCATAACACGGTAAAATTCTCTACTCTATAGTATAGATTAGTATATATAGGTTGTTAATATAGTTATATAGTATAGTATAGTAGTATAGTTTTTATAGTATAGTAGTATGGAGATACAGAGTGTAGAATTTGTAGGTATGTATAGCATATATTAGTATAGTACAGTATAGTATTATATGCATAGATAGTCAGTAAGTTATTATTAGTATAGTATAGTAAGTGATAGTGTAGTATGTATATTCTTAGTTATAGTTATAGTATAGTAGTATATTGTATTATAGTACAGTATAAGACAGTATGTGTAGTTATTGATATATTAGTAAGTATAGTATAGTATGTATTAGACATAGTATAGTATAGTACAGTTAGAGTATTATTAGAGTATAGTATGAGTTACAGTATAGGTGTGTAGTATTGTCATATTATTAGTAAGTATAGTATAGATATTTTAGCATAGTAGTTATGATAGTACAGTATAGTAATATGTAGTAGTATAGATAGACAGGATAGTGTAGATTTGTATATTATTATGTATAGTATAGTACAGATAGTACAGTATGTATATTATTAGTATAGTTATAGTTACAGATAGTTTAGAGATTGTGATATTTAGTATAGTATAGTACCGTATATATGATAGTATTGAGGTTGAATAAGCAACACCTCCTTGTTTTCAGAAACTCATCCTCATCATATTCGCGCCAGTTAAAAATAGCAGCTACAGAGGCGAAGGGCTGCTGTGAAATGTCATTTCCTCGGCAGGAACTACAATGATGAACTTTTCTTTCGGATTGCGGATGGAGTTATTCTATTGGCTGAATATATTTCACCGTATTAATTCCGACAAATCCTGGGCCAAGAAGTAGAATTACCAGGAATAAGGAGTCCAAGTGGAGTATTAATGAAACGGAAGGCATATTTAAAGGGAAATTCAGTAACAAGTTTTAGTGTAAAATGGTGCTAATTTTCCTACACAATAAGATCTATTTAACCAGTGAAAGCTAACAGTAGAGTGGTTGGGCAAAATTAGTACGATTTTTAACGAGTATGCAGGTTTATTGGAATAACCCTGAAAGTGCTTTTATAAATGTTTGAGGGGTATTAAGGGAACTTATTCAATGGATTAAATCCTACTACAATAATAGACATCTTCATATCATTGACCACACAGAGCCCCACCACCATAATACTCCCCAGCTATGTTACATACCAAATTGCCACTAAATTAACATTGTCAAAACCTTCTGCAAATGGATGTTGCAAGTATTATTCAGAGAAATCGATTGTTTGCTAGGCACAGTCCTGTTACATAGAGTAGATGGAGGAGTTTCAAAAATAGACAATGCAAAATGCAGCGTAAAATTCCCTTGCGATGCATTGAAGATTCCCTTTTTTTATATCGCCCACAACAGTCAGATATGTTAAGGACAACTACCCTGTCAAAATAAAAGGTACATGGACTGTTTACAGTACCTGATATGGGCGGTAGAATAAACCAAACCCCACTCCCCGCTCCGCTCAAGTACTTTTCATTAACTGGTTTGGGTTTCCCCCCTCCCAAGTGCGTCCAATAATACAAGATTGGCGGATCTCACAGCAGGCCCTGATCACACTATCGCTTCACACACGCACCAATTGCATGCGACATTCTGGTGCTTGCAGAAAATGTCAGCATCTACCTTAACCACATTACGTTTAACGGATTGGTTGGGGATTAGCCTAAACACATTAAACGGTGGACATTCCCTTTAAACATTAATAAGAAACAGACAAAACTCTACAGTGGGGAGAAACTGTGTGTCCACCATTGTAGGATTCTGTATATGCCTGCTCTATTATTGAGACTGCGTTTGGTTCTAGCTGCCTGTCTGCGGATGCTTCCAAGCATTATCTGTAATTAGCCGGAAAACAGAGTTACCATATTAGTTAGCAGCCATTAATAAAAAGACTTTGGGGCGGCTGCATGCATTTTATTGCCGCCTAAGGTCCTTGTGTGTTTGCACAGATCTTGAAAGGAAATCTTATGAATAGCACGAATTCACTGATTATAAGGGCAACTCCAACCCAGAGATTTGCAGGAAACATGAGGGAAATGGGGAATTGTTAATGTGTTAAACAGAGGCTTCCGGCCAGCACAAGGGTAACTAGCGGGAATCACACCAACCATTTCCACAAGTAATTCTATATTGTAGGACGTTCTAGAAAGTGTTTATAAATGTGTGGACATTTCAATTAAATAGACAAGTAATTGATGTTGAATAAAGGACATGTCCATCTAGTCCAACCTTAGTACCCTACCCATAATGCTGTCTAACAGTACAAGTACATAGTATTGGAGGTTGTATACAGACCATTACATCCAGCTGAGCCAACACTTTATTACCCTACCCATAATGTTCTGTCTAACAGTTACATAGTAACATAGTAGTGAGGTTTTGTATAAAGACCATACATCCTCGTAGTCCAACCTTTCATACACTACTACCATAATGTCTGTTATAACAGTTACATAGTAAACATAGTATTGGAGGTTGTTGTATAAAGACATTACACCATTAGTCCAAACCTTTCTACCCTTACCCTAATGTCGGTGTTATAAACGTAACATAGTAAGATTAGTATTGGAGGTTGATAAAGACATACATCCATCTAGTCCAACCTTTATACCTCTACCTATGTCTGTATAACAGTTACATAGTAACATGTATTGGGGTTGTATAAGACCATAACATCCATCTAGTCCAACCTTTATACCCCTTAAACTCATAATGTTCTCAACAGTTACATAGTAACATAGTATTGCGAGGTTGTTAAAGACAACATCCATTAGGCCAACCTTTTATACCTTACCCACATAATGTGCTGTATAACAGTTACATAGTAACAGTATTGGGTGTTAAAGGACATACGTCAATCTAGTCCAAACCTTTTACCCATACCATAATGTCATGTTTAACCAGTTCCATAGTAACATAGTATGGAGGTTGATAAGAGGACCATAGTCCATCTAGTCACCTTATACCCTATCCATAATGCCTTGTGCTATCAGTTACCTTAGAACATAGTATTGGAGGTTGTATAAAGACATAAGTCTCCATTCAGTCCAACACTTTATACCCTACCCAGATCTGCTTCTAACAGTTACATAGTACACATGTATGGATGGTAGTATAACAAAAACATCCATAGTTCCAACCTTATCTCTTTGCCACATAAGTCTGTATAACAGTTACATAGTAAACATAGTATTGAAGGTTGTATAAAGACCATATTGTCATCTCAGTCCAAACTCAATCTGATACCAGTATCCCGTACCAACCAGCAAATACAGTTATTATTATACCAGTAATTCTCATTATATAGTATCCCACGATACCAACCAGAAACACAGTATATGTATTAATACACAGTAATTCCTCAATATATTAGTAACCTGTACCAAATCAGATACAGCATAGTTTAAACCAGTAAATAATCAATATTATACAGTATCCCTTTACCCCAGAAGTACAGTATAGTAGTAATAACATAAGTTCTCAATATATATATTATCCAATGTATAACCAGAAAACTGCAGTATATGATTAATAATAGAATTCTCATATTTTTTAGTTTAGAAAACGTATAATCCCATTTTAAAGCTATTCAGTGAACTTGCCATTACCAATCTGGCTGGACGACAGTTCCACCAGTTTTCACATTCTACTATAAACGAATGTCCACATGTCGTCGGATATGACCTCATTAGTGAACAATGAACCAGAGACGTTTATTGTATGGCCATATATATTTGTATGAAAGGATCATAATCCCCATGACAAACAGCCCTTACTTGTCTATCTGCCTAATTGTCAAAGCCCTTCCATTCCTTATTATTTTAGTTTTCTTATGAACTCCTCTATAATTCCAAGATGTCTCTTTATTATGGGATTCCAAAGAGGGCCTACCAATGCATTTAAAGAGGAGATTTGAGGTTTTGTGACCGTGTTAGCCATAAGTGAAGAGAAGAGAGAGTAGAGGTGCTACCTTTTATGGCTAACTAATTTAAAAAATTTAAGCAAGATTTAGGAGTCTAAGCCCCTCCATCAGGCTGGATGTTCAGCCGATGGAAAGGTATCACAAATACTACTTCTCTTCTTTTGTAAAGAGAGAATAAAATTTTCTCAGAACTATTCCCCTCTTTAGTAAACACCATATTGCTAGCTCTAGTAGTGGCTGTCTGCATTGTTTGCTCACAGCTAAGCTAATATTGTTATCACAAGAAAACCCCATTTTTGTTTCCATTATAAATTCATTAAAACACAATTAGTTGTGGTGTAGGTGGCTCAAAGATTGGTTAAAGGAGGAACTGTTGTATTAAAAAAAAAAGTACACGATGTTGCTTCTGCTAACCACAAGGAAATAACCAATTAGTCAGAACTTTGGTACTGACAATATGATAAACAAAAGGTTTTGCCTGCCCTTTACCCAACAGCCCATAATATATCAGCCGCATTTGTGTTAGGACAGTTACCTTGAGGGTTATTCCTAACACTTTATAGCCGTAGGGTGTATGTCGAGGAAATTTCACAGCCGAGAATCCATCTTCAAAGGCGTAATTAATCCAGGTAGTTGTTAAGGGCTTTCTGTTGCAAAAAAAGAGACACTGTTATTTATTCTCTTTCCCATGTGAATTTACATATTACGATGCATCCAACTCCAAGGTGTAGTCACATCTATCCCATGAAATGTAAATTCTCCGTACGTGGTCAGTAGTAGAAAGGAAAAAACAACCAAAACTCTAATATAAGGTAATTGAAGTAACCAGCATTGGTTCTAAAATTCTCAAGGGAAAACCCACACAGGGTGGACAATTCTAGAGCATCTCTCAGCCAACTAGAGAGCAAAGAGGATTGGTAGAAGTGTCGCCATTGGGCTGGGAGGGTCTCAGATGAGCTGAGAGTTTCTCCAAGTGGGGCTGGGCGGGTTATCAGATGAGGCTGGGAATGCTCCAGTGGGGCTTGAAAAAGTTCTCTAAATGGAGATGAGATATTCTCCAGATGTGAATGGGAGGGTCACCATGATGAGGCTTTGAGATTTCTAGAAGAGAAACGTTAGGAGGTTATCCAGATGGGCTGGTTGGTTCTCCTGGTGGGGCTGGAGAGTAACTTCAGAGGGGAACTGGGTCGCTCCAGGTGGGGTGGAAAAGTTCTCTAAAATGGAGATGAGATAGCTCCAGATGTGTCTGGGAGTTCACCAGATGAGGCTTTGAGGTTCTCTAGAAGAAACTGGGAGGTTCTCCAGATGGGGCTTGTAGGCGTTAGTTATACCCTGGGGGGCTGGGAGGTACTTCAGATGGAGATGGATATTCTCCAGATGGGGCTGGTTGGTTCTTCCAGTGGGGACTGGATGTGCTTAAATGGAGTTGGGAGTTTCCAGATTGTACTAGGCATTGTTCAACTTCTAAAGTGATAATCTGGACTTTTAAAGTTTAGATCTCAGAAAATGTGAACGTTTAACCAATATTCAAATCATCCAGTAGGGGTGAATTATTCTTACCTTCCTTAGGTTGTGAAAATATGGGGTCAAACCCACCTTTATATGTTATTAAAAGGTCAGTATGAGGTAAAAACACGGGCGAATGGATTTAATACTTTTGGCAATGAGAACAGCAAGTATCATGCTGCCACAGGGCCAAAGAGAAAAACATGGACATCTCAGTTGCAATATTACAGG
The DNA here is from genome assembly GCA_019447015.1 of Hymenochirus boettgeri. Taxonomy (NCBI): domain Eukaryota; kingdom Metazoa; phylum Chordata; class Amphibia; order Anura; family Pipidae; genus Hymenochirus; species Hymenochirus boettgeri. The sequence continues at coordinate 10,956 of JAACNH010005403.1, forward strand.
TCTAATTAGTGTCGGGTCTAGGGTGATTATGAGTACCCACTTGTGTTAGGTACCAAAACAACACAGGATATGCAGGAAACAGTTATGCAATGGGCCCATCCATGAGATGGGTTATTTGCTGTTGAAATAAAAAAAAAACAGAAGGGTTCTACTGCAGTCAACAACAAGCCAGCTGCGGATTTGAGGAGCTGGTTAGGACATGGAGTTCTCGACAGTGGATTGCCAAACACGGACTCTCCCGGGATAAACAAACAGTGTTGAGAACCCAGGGGACCGAGTCAACATTCAGAGTTGAAAATCATGTGTGATTTGGGCAACATTTTTCTTCGTGATTAATGACATGGAAAGAACGGGTAAATAAATCATTGTCAGGTCTCCCAGAGATGTCAAACTGCCCGAGGGCTGAATCAGCATGCTTAAAACTATAAGAACATGTTCTGAAAGGATTATTTAATTAAGGGAACCATGAGAGATAAAAGAATCCTTATCAGTGAGGCTTCTAATCATGCAAAAGGAAGAAGGAGGAAGGATTTTCCTCCCCAACGTCTAGTTTGCTTGCTCAGTTTTTATCTCTTTATCCTAAAATATGTTTACTTAGCAACTCAAGTCTCTAAAGAAGAAATTAAGATTATATAACAAGCTGCTAAACCGTGTGAGCAATGCAGGTAATGGAAACCACTGGCGAGGTCTCCTGGTGTCTGTCTACATCCGTCAAGGGTGTCACTCGGGGAAACCCCATCAAACATTCCCCTTATCTAATCTCGTAATATCAGTTTTAATTTTATATTTCATTACAGATTTTCCCCCAATAATTTGTTAAGTGCTTGTGTATTGCCTATTACTGTATCGTGTTATCTTGAGATTAGTTATTAATTAAAAATATAGAAATATGTTCATTCACCCTCCAACATTCCCCTTTAAATAGGTTCACTATTGAGAAATACATTCAGGGATTTGTATCACCGTGAGCAGCGAATTGCGTATGAAGTGTTAGTGTATTGTTTTTTGTGTTGTATCTTCACGTTAATGGGGTAACAGGATTTTCTGTGGCAAATAATAAATTGCTTTATGTCAGTTATTGGATGAGTTACAAACAATACATCATGACACAGTGTATTGCTAGAACTATAGCAGTGTTAGAACGAGGCCACACTACAGCCCTTATGAAAACACGCACATGCGAATCGTAGCGCAGACACCCAGCAACGCCATAGTGTGGCCACTACAATTGGGCCCATACTAGTGTGCGCCTTTTAAATCGCGATCCGATCGCACTTCAAAAAGCAAAGTAGTGCTGCCTATCCCCCATACCAATCGGCCATCAGATGTGAACAAAAATGTCAAAACATTTCTCAATGTGTCGAGATAAGACCACAAATTTCATGGCGTAGTAAACAGTGTGAGCTCTCTCTTTGGGTACTTGAGGAAGCCCCTCACCTTTATGGGGCGAAACGCGTCTGCCCGCCCTTCACAAGATAATACCACATGACTATACTGGATACTGGAGATGATAGCACATCTATTGCATACACCATCTGACTATACTTTATATGATAGTATAGATTTGTACTTTATATATATACAGGTTATTATAATAGCGTGAGTAAGGGTTCACGTGTATTTTTTGTTTTTATATATTTCATCTACCATGTGAATCTAAATAGTTGTTTTTTTTTACTGCATATGTGTAGCATGTCTTTCCCAATCTTTAATTGTCTGGATTTGATTGCTCTAGTGCACCTCCCCTACAGAAGGGCTACTAGCTAGTGTTTGGTCATATTAGCAGTAAAAGTAGCCGGGCCCGGGAGTTCACCACGACCTTCTCCATTTTTCAGATTCGAAGGAACAATCGGATGTCAGTTGCGGGGCCACTGCAAAGCCATGTAATTGTGCCCGCTACACTAGGTATGAGGTCGAAACAGGTGAAAATATTGCATGGGTGCACCGTCTTGGTACACGTCACCAACTCTCTGCATGCGTTAATCTGATTGTTCTTGCAGAGTGTGTCTACCCATTGGTTAATACATCGCTTGTGGAGGTGCCAGCTGTAATCCTAGGGGTGAGGTTTTTCCTTTACTTCCCCTTTAACTTTGCTTTCTGATGTCAAGTGCAGTGGCAAGCTCAGGATTTACATGGGGGGGATCCTAAATGGGTTACCACTGAATAATCATCTGTGAATACTGACGGTCGCCCATTTGCCTGGGTCAGATGAACCGAGGAGACATTTGCTGCAGCCACCCACTCTATAGCGGTGAACAGTCGGGACAGAAAATTTGTCTGTGTGTACCCAGCCAACATTCTGTATACTGAGAAATCACATTGCATTACCAAGTACCAGGTGTCTTTTAAAGTCAGAGCTGTGACACATGCAGAATGCTGAATTAGTGCCAGTATCGGGACAGGCGGAGAATGTCTCTTACCGGTTCCCTTTACTACAGTAGAGGGAGCCAATAAAATATGGAAACCAATCATCCTTGTAGAGGTGTGGTGTGTATACAGTGGTTTGCAAAGATATCGGCACCCCTTGAAGTTAGTTCCACATGTTGTCAATCAGCCACAAACATGAATCCATTTTATTGAGAATACCACGTGAAAGACCCAATATAAAGTGTGTACACACGGAGAAGGGAATAACTGAAAACTCAACATGATTCCAAACATTTTAACAAATCATCAACTGCAAATGGGGGGGTGTGTGTAAGTATTCAGCCCCCTTGAGTGGATACTTTGTTAGAACCACATTGTGCGCAATTCCGTGCCGTTCTTTTAGGGTCTCTACCAGCTTGCCTTTGCACATCTAGAGATGAAATCCTTGCCCAGTCTTCTTACAAAACAGCTTCCGCTCAGGTCAGATAGATGGACAGTGTTTGTTGACAGCCAGTTTTCAGATCTGACCAAGATTCTCCATGGATTTAGATATGGACGGACCAATCTAACACATGGAGTATGTTGTTTGTTTTAAACCATTCCATTGTTGCCCTGGCTTTTATGTTTAGGGTCAGTTCTGCTGGAAGGTGAACCTCCGCCCCAGTCGCAATCTTTTGGCTGACTCCAAGAGGTTTGTTTCCAAGATGCCCGTATTGGCTCCATCATCCTTCCATCAACCTGACCAGATTCCTGTCACCTGCTGAAGAGGCAAGCACCCCCAGAGCATGATTGCTGCACCACAACTATTTGATGTGGGGATGGTGTGTTCTGAGTGATGTCGCAGTGTGGTCTCATCTGACCGAGCCTTCTTCCAAATGGTGCTGTGTCACCCACATGGCTTGTGGCAACAACACTGCAAAAGGGACTTCTTAGCTTTCTGTTAACCCATGGCTTTTCTTCTTGTCACCTATTCCATAAAGGAACTTTGTAGAAGTGCAACGGACTAAATAGTTGTCCTAGGGGGACAGATTACCCCCACGGAAGCTTGTAGAGTCTGCAGCTGTCCAGAGTCACCATGGGCCTCTTGACTGCCATTTGATCATGACTCTCCTTGTTCGGCCATGTTGTGAGTTAGGTGGACAGCCTGTCTGGGTGGTTACAGTTGCTGCCATACTCCTTCCATTTCTGATGCTTAAAAGATGTACTGGGGGAGTTCAGGCCTACTTTATCCGACCTTTGTTGGAAGGGTAGTATATCGAACAATTCTAACCTTTTTTTACTTGTTAGATCAGTGCACAGATGTGAATAAAACGAGTTTCTCAACACAACAGCAGCACCATAGTAATGAAAAACGTTCACAAAAGTTCCAATGCTAACAATAATAATAAGCTTTTAGGCCTAAATCGATATACGCAACGTTTCGGGATCAACCATTTTCAAGTATCACACAGGCCTTGTAGTCACAAATATACACAAAATGCAGTTTATACATTTAAGCGACAGGAAATTCGTTGCATGGGGTTTAAATTAGGGCAAACACTTAAGAAACAACTTAATACATGGCTGCGAGACCTCCGGAGGCAAGCTGAGAAAATACCAATATAACGAATCATAAGTATACCTATTGATTCAATAATCTCGTTCAAACCTTAGGTCATATGAGACACGTCCGTAATGATCACACCAAACTTCTCTCTTTTTTAGAAGTTGTGACGGACACACCCTTCTCGTTGATGCACAGGTTCAAGGGACCCATAAATGTTAATTTGGTTCGCTCTATGGCCTTTTTTCCAAATAATGGCTGGGACCATTGTGGGTCTGTTCCTGTTACGTATAGAGGACCTATGTGAGTGAGTCTAGTTTAACCTTTGTGTGAGGTCGCCCCCACATAAAGTCGAATCACATTATCACTGCAACAGAAATGTGTCACATGTGTAACATTCCACGCAGTGTAATAAACATTCCCCTGGTACGGGGATGTATAAAATGAACTCCCTTTAATCACCTTCTTGCAACAATACCGTTCATAAGGGGTACATACTTTTGTGACCTTTTTGTGAACCTTTAGCGATGGGGAAAGCTGAAGTCTATAAAAGAACCCAGTACAGGCGTATTACAGCGATTAATATGGCAATTTATTTGGTGTGTGCCAACGATAGACTTTTTCAGCAGATTTGAACATACGGCTTATAATTAGGAGAACCTAAGGTCTCTGCCACAAAAATTCTTAGCCTCCATGACTTTCTGCAATGTGCCAAAGACCCCCTTCAGTTTTCAGAGTTTTTCCTTTGTAACGGGTTCTTTGCTAATATGTCAGCGGTAATCTGCATTATAGCCTTTTGGTAGTTGTCTGGAAATTGTGTTGCTTGTGACTGTATAGCCTCCTACAGGATGGATAACACTAGGGGGATATTATAAAGGATTGTCTTTTTGCCAACATAATAAAGCAGAACAATCGCAGCGAAAAATAGCGACTTTGGGCTTGTTTGCCTTATTTTAAAAAGCGAAAAAAAAAAACCATCACTTCGCGGCGAAAAGGCGAACGGGCGCGTTAAAAGAGCGAAAAGTATCGCAGCAGAAACTTTTAAGCATCTAAGAAGACGATTGCGAACACCATTCAAAAACCAGAAAAAGGCAACACTAGAAAATGATGTCAAGTTCAAAAGGCACCTACATTGTACAAGTAAGTCATGCGCTTATTTAGTAATCTTATTAGAATTCTCAATTGGAATACAATTTTCTCGTGCATGCACATCGCCGTCAAATGCCGCGATCGCTTTTCCAAGCATATTACATTATACTGCGCGGTCGCATTTCAATGTGCGTCGCCTTTTCCAAGGCATATTTCCATTATAATGCGCGTTCGCCTTCTAATGTTGCGGTCGCCTTTCTAATGCGTGTGAGCCTTTCTTAATGAGCGTTCGCCTTCTAATGACTTTTCACAACCTTAAGGGTCGCGTACTCTGTCGCTCTTTTTTCACGCAAAAACCCCTTCGCATTTTTATAATCGCGTATGCCTTTTTCGCTCCATTTCGCTAAAATTACCATTGCGAAGTAAGGCGGAAAAGGTTTAGCGATTAGCTCGCGGAAACAGTTTCGCATTCGTTAACGCTACCTTTATAAATAGCGTAAACTGTCTTTTTGGCGGAAAACCCATGCGAAAAGCGAATCGGAAAACATTTTGTGCTTTTCGCTCTTTTATAAATATTGCCCTAGGTCTACACATCCACACATCTTTGCAAACATAATTAAATCGGGCAGCTACGATATTGCAAACATAAGTAAAGCGGGCAGCTACGACCCCGATTGTGCACTTGCATTTTGAACTTGTGAGAGTGAAATGATTGTGCTGACCTCTAGTGGCTTTCAGGCCCATCCACAAACCGTGGGAAGGCAACCCCCGGCATTTTTAATAAATGGATGATAAAAATAATTCGAGTGCTGGGTAATGATCCCGGTAAGTGTTGGTAAGGTGTGAAAGGTATGTCCTCTCAAAAATTAAACTTGCTTTCTAATTCTCTTTTACTGAAGAAAGGAGGTAAATGCACTATTTCTTACTCCCGTTCTCAGTACATCTTCAGGAGAGCAGGAGAATTACGGGATCGTTCCAGCACTGACGGAGCAGCGGCCGAAATCCCCCCGATACCTACGGCCCTTCCACTCTCCTTAGCACAACGTGTGCGCCTGCGGCACTGTGCAAAGGCCTGGGATGCGTCAGAGGCGTTGGGGATTCGTCCGCGGCTCTGTCAGCGCGTGGAACGATCAGAGTCGTTCTCGCTCTTCCATGCAATAAAGGAAATTGATTGTACACAGCCCAATGGAAAAAATATGAGACAAAGTTTAGTAGAGCTGCCAGAGGGCCCCTTATTGGTTTATTTATCTACCACGTGTTTATTTAATAGGAATATTATGGTACACATTTGTGTAAATATTTTAACTAAAGGTTGGGTTAAAGGGTAATCTATAAATAAAAGTATGTAAAGAAGCAACTTACGCGGAGGTAGTGTATTACAACTTCTTGACTAATATGACTAGCTGTGTGGAAGTTTCAAGCATGCCAGTAATCACTATGAGACAGACGGAGAGATAACATTTCCCCACATGCAATTAGTGCATACCAACTTCACATTCCAGTTAAACAAAACTGCACAAAGCAGAAGAGTTATATTAATTAATTGGGCAATGTGATGGGACAGCTGAAATGACAGATATTTAGACAGCCCTTAACACATGCTGTGATATTTGCTAATTGGGATTTTCAGGGTACAAATTGCCAAGATTATTGTACCAAGTCATTCTGAATGAGAAGAAAGCAGTCGGATGACTAGTGAAAGGTCTTCAAGAAAGACATTTCAAGTAAAGTTGTCTTAATTGAATACAAAGATATACTTTAGATTGATATCTAAGAAATAGGGGAACAGATAATATGAACGAAGTGTATATATTGGCCAAGTGGATGCTGATCGACAGTATAGGTAAGCGTGGAACATGATCAACTGTTGGATTTCTTTTTGATAAGGGCTCCTCTAAGTGTTTTTTGGCCCTACCACCCAGCTTTATACTGCCGTTTTATATTTTTCATTGAATTAAGTTCATTACAAAAACAGAATAATTCAGAGATCAAGGTAATTGATCTCATGTGCAGTCAAAAGGTCAAGTGAGTGCATTTACTTCTCTGTGCAATATTTTAGTCCCATGCTCTAAGTAAAGGAGACACTAAGTCTCCAGACAACATTGTCCCAATTAGACAGAGCACATTCACAGAAAACCATATACACAAGCATTGGGTGCGTCACCTCTCCCTTTGCTGTGGCCTATTGGGTAGGAAGAGGATATAATGAGAGGAAACAACCTGTGAGTTAGGGTCAGCTCCCAAGTCCCACACACACACCACACCTCGCTGGTAAACCCCCAGCTGAGTGTCGTGTACAGGCACATGTCTGTAGGCTCAACAGATCAAAACACGTATTTTAATTTCAGCCTTGTTAAACGAGACAGAGTGAAGTGTAAGACTAACGTCAATCCCATAGTACCCACAGCAGATCCTCCCTCTCCTGACGCAGAACAAGAGATTCCAGTTGTTTGGTTTTTCAAACACATTCAAATTCTCTGTCTAACAATGATATAAGCTTTACAAAAGTAAACGTACACGTCTTGTACAGGTTTTATAGAGAAGAGCATGGGGAATGTAAGAAAGAATACTAACATTCGCCAAACATAAAAAAAAAATGTAAGTCTGGGGAATAGAACTGCACCTGTACAATTTACTCTGTCTGCTAAAAGCAGAGTCTTACTCTGGTTAATAGAGATAATTTTAGGATAGCTGGTACGTAGAATCTTTACTATGAACAAATGGGAAAACAACAATAAAGGGGAAAACTATGGGATTAGAACTTGCAACCTTGGACTGTGAGTTTTTTTAATTGGCATCTTAAAGGTGAGCCATGGACTGAGAAAGTTGAATACTTTGGTTAACATTTAGGAGATTCATCATTTGCTTGGGAACATATAGAACACAAACAAAAAAAGAAGTCGGGGGATGAACCTTATGACTTTTGAATTGTGTCCTATTATTAAACCTGGAGCCTTACCGATGCGCCCCACTGTGAACAAGCAAAGTACTCTGGTACATTTGGAAGCTTTTTTTTTTTTTGTGTAAATGATTCCGAAAGAAAACGGATATGAGTCACGGCTAAGACTTTGAAGTCTTGTTGCACTGAGTTTATGTTCCACAAAAGTCACACTGGATGTGAATAGATTATGGTAACCATCAGCTTTCAAGTCTTGTCAGGGACTCAATATCGGTGTATAAACATCTGTATAGAAACACTCTGTCCATAGAGACAGTGAAGACTGGGGTCAGGGGACGTGTTTTGAGGACTATGGGCTGTGGGTTGTACGCAACAACATGGAAGCCTTATTTACAGAATCATTTCTTACAGGTATTAAATGCAACGTACTAGCGAAGAATTTACAATGTATCGGGGTGGTCTGGGGAGAAAAACTTTAACATTAGGTTTAAAAATTTTAAGTTAGTTCTCCTTTAAAAATAATCGATTAAAGATCGCTACATTAAAAGCAAAGGATTCGCGAAATACTACAACTCTCACACACAATCAAAATAAACCTAAGAAAATAGCTTTTTTTAATTGAGTAGGGGTATACAGTATATTGAGTAGAAGTGTACCAGTAATTGAGTAAGGTGGTATAGTATATTGAGTAGGCGGGTCTAACAGTATATTGAGTAGGGCGGGTGTATAGTATATTTAGTAGCGGTTATGAAAGTATATGGTAAACGTATTACAGTATATGGCGGTTTTTGTAAGTATATTGAGTAGGCGGTGTTGTACAGTATATGAGGAGGTGCTATACAGTATATGAGTAGGCGGTTTTGTTATAGTATATTTAGTAGCAGTATACAGTATATGAGTAGGCGGTTATACAGTATATTGAGTAGGCGGTATACAGATATGAGTAGGCGGTATACCAGTATATTGAGTAAGGCAGTATACAGTAGAGGGAGTAGGCGGGATACAGTATAATGAGTAGGCAGTCTTACAGTATATTGGTAGACGATGTACAGTAACGAGTAGGTGGTATAGTCTATTGAGTTATGCGGTTATACAGTATACTGAGTAGGCGGTATACAGTATATGATGTAGAGGTGTACAGTTATTGAGTAGGTAGGTTTATAGTATATTGAGTAGGCAGTTATCCAGTATACTGAGTAGGTGGTATACAGTATATTGAGTTAGCGGGGACAGTATATTGAGTAGGTGGTATAGATATGGGTCGGTGGTAACAGTATATTGAGTGTAGACGGTTGTACAGTAGATGAGTAGGAGTAGGCAGTATACAGTATATTGAGTAGACGGTATACAGTATATTGAGTAGGCAGTATACAGTATACTGAGTAGGCGATATACAGTATATTGAGTAGGCAGTATACAGTATACTGAGTAGGCGATATACAGTATATTGAGTAGACGGTGTACAGTATATTGAGTAGGTGGTATAGTATATTGAGTAGGCGGTATACAGTATATTGAGTAGAAGGTGTACAGTATATTGAGTAGGTG
>JAACNH010005404.1:0-20400 GCA_019447015.1 Hymenochirus boettgeri
TACGGTAGATTATAGTCAGATGGTATGGTCAGATTGTATAGTCTGATGGTATGGTCAGATTGTAGTCAGATGGTACGGTAGATTATATAGTCAGATGGTATGGTCAGATTGTATAGTCTGATGGTATGGTCAGATTGTATTCAGATGGTATGGTAAGATTATATATCAGATGTATGGTCAGATTGTATGTCAGATGGTATGGTCAGATTGTAGTCAGATGGTACGGTAAGATTGTATGTCATGGTACGGTAGATTATATAGTCAATGGATGGTCAGATTGTATCAGATGGTACGGTAAGATTGTATAGTCTGATGGTATGGTCGATTGTATAGTCTGATGGTATGTCAGATTGTAGTCAGATGGTACGGTAAGATTGTATAGTCTGATGGTATGGTCAGATTGTATAGTCTGATGTATGGTCAGATTGTAGTCAGATGGTACGGTAAGATTGTACAGTCAGATGGTACGTTCAGGTTGTATAGTCAGATGGTACAGTCAGATGGTACGTTCAGGTTGTATAGTCAGATGGTATGGTCAGATTGTATAGTCACATGGTACAGTCAGATAGTAAGGTCAGATTGTATAGTCGATGGTACGGTCAAATAGTATGGTCAGAAGGTATGGTCAGATTGTAATTTTAGATCATATGGTCAGATTGTATAGTCAGATAGTATGCTCAGATCAATTCTATAGTTGCATTTTATGGTTAGATCGTATAGCCGGATTGTATGTCAAATTGAGTGGTTAGATCAATTAGTCGGATTGTATGGTCTAATTGTATGGTCACATGGTGATAGTATTGTCAGATTGTATTGTCTGATTGCTGGTCAGATTGTATAGTCTAATTGTATATTCAGCTTTATATTATTTCCAATATACCTATACAGCTTTTTGCACTGACTTAATTAATGTGGAAAATAAAACAAGACAGAGGTTTTCCTTTAAAATTACAGTTCACATGTATATGAATAGCCCCAAAGAGAAACATTCAGTGCATTTAATAAACTTTCATTTTTTACTGTAACTAAAATAATCTATTAATACTGTGTAATACTGTAATACACATTATTTTCATTCTGTTATAACTATGTATACATTATAATTCCAACTTTTAACTATGTAATACACTATCATTTCATACTGTTATACTACGTAATACTGTAATACACTATCATTTCATACTGTTATACTATGTAATACACTATCATTTCATACTGTTATACTATGTAATACCTATCATTTCATACTGTTATACTATGTTCTGTAATACATAACACTATCATTTCATACTGTATATTATGTAATATACACTATCATTTCATACTGTTATACATGTAATACTGTAATACACTATCATTTCATACTGTTATACTACGTAATACTGTAATACACTATCATTTCATACTGTTATACTATGTAATACTGTAATACACTATCATTTCATACTGTATAACTATGTAATACTGGATACACTACATTTCATACTGTTATCTATGTAATACACTATCATTTCATACGTTATGCTATGTATACACTATCATTTCATACTGTTATACTGTGTAATACACTATCATTTCATACTGTTATACTATGTAATACACTATCATTTCATACGGTTAGACTGTGTAATACACTATCATTTCATACTGTTATACTATGTAATACACTATCATTTCATACTGTTTACTATGTAATACACTATCATTTCATACTGTTATACTTGTAATACACTATCTTTCATACGTTATACTATGTATCTGTAATACACTATCATTTCATACTGTTATACTATGTAATACACTATCATTTCATACTGTTATATTAGTAATACACTATCATTTCATACTGTTATACTATGTAATACTGTAATACACTATCATTTCATACTGTTATACTATCATTCCTACTGTAATACTATAATACAATGTAATGCTGTATACACACTAATTTCAAACTGTAATAACATAATATTATGTAATACTGTAATAATCTATGAATTAATAATGTAATACTATGTTACACTGTAATGCTATCTTTTCATACTGTAATGTTATGTAATACTGTAATACACTACAATTTAATACTGTAATACTATAACAATCATTTTACAATAATGATATGTAATTGTAATACTGTGTAAAACTATAACAACTATCATTAAATCATGTAATACTATAATAAACTATCCTTGATATACTATAATGCTGTGTAATGCTGTAATACACTATTATTTAATACTGTTATACTATGTATAGCTGTAATACACTATTATTTAATAATTTTATTTTCAATGTCCTATTCATTTCCCAGTCCGAGTCCTGATTTAAACGTATAACCATGGGTAACTAATATACAAGATATTCAGCACCAACTATTGTTGGGATGTAGAGAGTTGCAGTTCAGTTTGTTCTCAGTTTAAGGGATGTTCATCCCATTATTAAAATAAATCGAAAAAAAAAAACCATCAGTTCCCTAATCAAAACCCTGTGGCCCCACAAATTCCCCCCACCACCCCTACAATGTGACTATTACTACTTATCCCATCAGATTGCATTGAACGTATTGTTGACACCAACTGTAATCTCTCTTATGCAACTGACAAATGACATTCTGTTGCACAAATATAAAATGTGCCCTCAGAATGTTAGAAAACCATTTTGTATTCTTCTTTAGTTTTTTTTTTACGTTTTAAAACTTTTTGACCGACCAGAGATATATAAGAAAGATAAAGCCCTCCCCACCCAGCTCATACCCATAGGTATTTTCTACAGCAACAGTCACTACCTAATTTGTTTTAAAGTCCCACAGTTCCAAAGTTGTACTTACCAAACCTTTCAGGATCTTTCTGTTTGGAATTCTGGGAGGGTATCGAGTTCTCCTTAGAAAAATCCTTATAATCCCAGGATCCTGGGCTGGAGGGGGTGATTGTCTTACTTCTTCACCAATCACTCCCCTGCAGTGTCCACATCTACTGGGTCTGCAGATGGAATGCCTTCTTCTGACTAGATTGTCTTCTGCAAGGACTAAAGGGGGGTTGGCTTTACCCTCATAGTTTAAGAGTACTTGCTTTTTTTTTTCTTTTGCATTGCAAACCATCCAGCACCCAATGTGATTTCCCTCTTCCTGATAGCTGTTGAAACTCCCCTAAGGGAACACTGAGGGCAGGGCTTGTGCTGCAGGTAGAGAATAGTAAGCAGGCTGTGTGTACTCACATTATAATGGGATATTCTTCCTCCCACTGGCTGCACAGGGAATCTCTCCTCTAGCAGTGGGGATGTCAGTGATGCTGCGGCTGCAATGCCCACACACTGGGCAGGTAATTAACAGGTAATATCACCATCATAGCCTTGCAGGACACGGGGGCTGTTTGAGTAGGAGACAGGAAGTCAGTTTGCAACAATGTATCAGTGTTCAAAGCAAATGGTTAAAAAGGGAAACTGTGTGGTGGTGATAGCATGAAGCAAGCAGAAGGGACTGAGCTCTTAAAGGGAAAGTGCAACCCCTCTTTCTATAAGGGTTAAAGGAATAATCACATTTCTTTATATTGATGTGACCTTCCATGTGTGCAGTGCTAGTACTCTGTTCATTAACACACCAACAGTCCCTGTGTTAATGGAAGGAAATAAATAACATTTTCATTTCAAACCAGATATATTTTAGTGGGGGGGAGGACTTAGTTAGTTATGTGGGGTCTGTACATTCTAAATGATACTTTATTATATCCCAATGTTCCATCCCCGCAACACTGCCCTAACCACAGTGTTAATACACAGTATTACAATATCATATAGCAAGGCCCAATTAGAATTATTACATTTATTATGGGAAGGTTCCATTGAACTGCACATTAATAGCAAATGGTTTTTTTCCCCTGCACAATATAAGAAAATTGAGCTGTTTTACATCCAAATTAAAGTGCAACTAGAGACCAAATATATAATACATACAAGAATAGAATTCTAGTGCACACACAATTCTAGTTGCATATTGGCTACCTCCATAAGTGTTCTACTACAAACAGTCTGCTAAACCCTGGATAAATAAAAGCAATTAGTTCAATAAGTTGGCCAAATTATTTTAAGCCCATTCACGACGTCAAGGTTGCTTTATTTAACTGGGTCCTAACCTACTGGTACTTGCCTATTTGGCTACATGAGCGGACAGCTTCTCCTGTGTGGCCTGGATGCTTGAACTGATTCTCTAGTTTGCTAGTTTCAAACGAGCACATGACCTAACTCTGGGTGGATTACAATTTCCCAGAAGGCTTGGTCAAACCTTCAATGTAACACACAATATATAGAAATTGTTTGTTCACTGAATTCTATTTTTGTATGTATTATTTTTTGGTCTCTAGTTGCACTTTAATATGGATGTACAACAGCCCAATTTTCTATATATTGTGTGTTACATTGAAGGTTGACCAAGCCTTCTGGAAACATTGTAATCCACCCAGAGTTGGTCATGTGCTCTTTGAGCAAAGTACTTTCAATTAAGAGATCTCTTTAAGCATCCAGGCCACACAGAGAATCTGTCCTCTCATATAACCAAATAAGCAAGTACCAGTAGGTTAGGACCCAGTTTATATAAGCAACCTTGACGTGGTACTGGCTTAAAATAATTTGGCCAATTTGGAACTAATTGCTTTTATTTATCCGGGATTTAGCAGGCTGTTTTGTAGCAGCACCTTATGGAGGTAGCCAATATGTAACTGAATTGTTTGTGCACTAGAATTCTATTTTTGTATGTTTTTTTTTCTACCCAGTGCACATGTGGTTACGTGCGATGACCTGTAGTCTCCGTTTCGTGGTGTCTACAGAAAGCACAAAATTATTGCAGCCCAATACCACCGACCAATGGCCACATAATATAAGAGTGTGTTCCAATCAGCAGTTATCTGGGAACCCTACATTTGGGAACTGCTCTAACCAATCCTGTCCCAGAACCCAGGTCTAAATGCCAGTAGGAAGTATTCTAGTCGGTGTGATATAAGTGGTGTTTTATTATGCCCATTGCTGTTCCCTTTTTTCCCATCACTGAACCCTTACAACTAAATTCACAGTGGGGGATTCTCTTTCAATATGAAGGGCCTTTGGTGAAACATGGCCTATTTCAACAAGAGCCAAACAACCATTGTACAAACTGGCTATATTATACATGGTAAGTTTGGGGAAGTTCGGTGGGAAGAAAACATAAAAGTGGCATATAATAAAGATCCTAATGAGATGAAGGAAAAGCAAAATAACAAGACTTAGCAAATTTAATTATTTCCAATCGGCTGACCCATGTGCGCTAAATATCTGTGGATTTTGCCAAGAAGCACTTTCAAATTTAGAGATTGGCACACACAGGGGTGTTTAGGGGAAATGTACCAGCAGAGGGTTTACGTTATTTCCAGTAAGTTTATCCTGTAATAATGGTTGGTGGTTGTTAAGATAAAGTGAGTAAAAAGTTTGTACTCTTTCCATTGGCTAGAAAAGATCATGTTAGCAAACTAATGGCCACCAATCAGATGTTCTCTAACATAAGTAACCCAGTAAAAAGCTATATCTAATTGGTTGTTGCAAATTAATAACATGGACAAACTTTTGCACCTCTAATTGCATCAGCCCCTCAGTGTGCTAGTCTTTTCATATTCCTGAATTGACATTTTTTGGTTATTTACACAATGTCCATCTTGAAACCTTCTATGTCCCTATCATGGTCAGGTTAACCTTGTGTGGGCTGCATTTTGCAATGTGAATAGATCAGAGGGACACTGCTCTATTATTCCTAGAGAGATGATTGCACACAGACTTACAAAAAATTATTATACAGATCAATATTTGTGCGCCACAGATGGGACCATCTGATGATATTGTGACTGGTCTAATCAGCTATGGAATTAATGAACTCTATTTATTGACGATTTGATTGATTTGGACCATGTATGGCAGGCTTAAAGACCTAGGTTCAATCCACTAACCAAAATCATAAACACATCAAAATAGGTTGGTGTGTTAAATAGGGCACACACTTTGTGGCAGCGCCTAATCAAATGGATAAACTATTTGTAAAGAGATGTGTAATTATATCTTAAGCTAGAGAACTCTACTGATGAGCATGAATGGGTTTGTGGCTCCCTCTAGTTTTGAGGACTTAAAAATGTTGGTGCATTAATGAATTTATTGCATAAACTCACAAATTATTGAACCACTCCTCCAGTGATTCCTAGTTACGCCCACTGCACTCCTCCAAAGTTTGTCCCTCTGCCACCTGTACTGCTCACCAGTTTCTGTTATGTTCCAAAAAAATAAATTGCAGTAGGATACTCCAAAAGAAGTTGCAAAATGTTCTTTTTATTCACGAAAATGCAAGTATCTCAGGCAACTTTTCGGGCATAAAAAACTTTCTACCCCTCAGCCAGGACCCCCAGACCCCTACTTTAACAATACTTACCTGTCTCTCTGCCATTGCTGAAAGAAGATATTTACCTTGGAGGCTGCCAGACCCTCCTTTACGCCTGCATGATCTTGTAAAGCTGTAAAAGAAGGTGGACAATGTGTGAAGAGGGACCTTAAAGGTAAATATCTTCTTTACATGTTCCCCTGTTACTGTGTGGGTTTCCCCCAGACACTTCAATTTCCCCACAATTATAAGACATACTGATAGGTTGTGTGTGAGATAAAGTGATAAAATTGTAAGCTCTTCAGGCAGGCCAGATATGTTCTTCCTCATGGCCGGCCTTTGATATGGGCGACCTGTGCGACCGCACAGGTTGCATTACCAGGGGGGGGGGGAGGCGGCCGGGAGTCTTAGGTCATGGACCTGCAAGTCAAAATTGTGCATCAGTGCCACAGCCCCTCAAGTCCCAACACACATAAGCCTTACTTAAGATGTCTGTATGCTTTTCTGCCTGTGCATTTAGTATGTTACTTTAGTATGTACTGAAGTTACTGAAAGACAGTAACTTGATTTGAAGCAGGCCAAGGCAGCAGCATTCAAGTGAATTGTGTGTAACCAGGGGGGGGGGGGGCGCGCAATGATAAAGACATACTGATAGGTTGTATGTGAGATAGTGATTAGATTGTAAGCTCTTCGGGGCAGGACCAGATATGTTCTCCCCTCCTGTGTGGGTTTCCTCCAGACACTCCTGTTTCCCACAATCATAAAGACATACTATAGGTTGTATGTGTGATAAGGTGATAAATTTGAGCTTTTCAGGGCAGGAACCAGGTTCTCCGGTACTGTGTGGGTTTCCTCCAAACATTCCGGTTTCTGCACAATCATAAGACATACTGATAGGTTGTATGTGTGATAAAGTGATAGATTGTAAGCTCTTCAGAGCAGACCAGGTATTCTCCCTGTATTGTGTGGTTTCCTCTAGACACTCCAGTTTTTCCACAATGATAAAGACATACTGATAGGTGTTGTGAGATTGTGATTAATTTAAGCTCTTCAGGGCAGGACCAGGTATGTTCTCCCTGTACTGTGGGGGTTTCCTCTAGAAACTCCGGTTTTTCCACAATGATAAAGACACACTGATAGGTTGTATGTGAGATAGTGATTAGATTGTAAGCTCTCAGGACAGGCTAGATATGTTTTCCGTGCGGTTTCCTCCAGACACTCCGGTTTCCCCACAATCATAAAGACATATTAATAGGTTGTGTGTGAGATAAAGTGATTAGATTGTAAGCTCTTCAGGACACTCCAGATATGTTCTCCCTGTACTGTGTGGGTTTCCTCAGACACTCCAGTTTCCCCACAATCATAAAGACATATTAATAGGTTTGTGTGAGATAAAGTGATTAGATTGTAAGCTCTTCGACAACTCCAGATATTTTCTCCCTGTACTGTGGGGTTTCCTCCAGACACTCCATTTTCCCACAATCATAAAGACATACTGATGGGTTGATGTGTGATAAAGCGAATGGATCAATCCACCAAGTAAGTGGCAGTTTACTATTTTAGTGGGTGTTAAAAACTTTCAGATAGTCTGGTTGATCCTTTTGTTATTATATTAGATATAGAGATTGTTTTTGGTTTCTAAATTTTACTCTACTCTAAATAGATCTGAGGGTGCATCCCCATTGGGTAAGTTAAAGGAATAGGTTTGCTGCAATAGTGAACTATTCCTTTTCTACATGATTGAAGCCTGGGAGGTTAAGAGCTATGCCTTACCTCCCGTTCTTCAATCAATGTTTGATAGCCAGGAACGAAGATCAGAAAATCTTACCTTTCACGCGATCCAGCGGGGCCGCTCTGACAGTTCCCGAATTGTTCCTGCTCTGTTACGCTATAAACGCTTTCCCGATAATGTAGATTTTCTGATCTTCGTTCCTGGCTATCCAAACAATCAATGTAGAAAAGGAATAGTTCACTATTGCAGTGAACTATTCCTTTAAAGGGCATGTCCACCCTGCAGGCCAATTTTTGATACAATGTAGGGCACCCCTGCCCACCCCCAAACATTGTGTCAGATTGTTAAATAAAAGTTTATAACACTTACACAGCCCTTGCTGCTACGGCACACTGAGAGACAGCCATCACAGACGCAGCTGCCGTCAATAAGAGCGCCGCAGAGAGAAAGTCTGTAAGAAGTGTTCTGAATCTTTTTTTAACAAGCTGATATGGTGGTTGGGTGGGCAAGGGTGTCCTACATTACAGAAAAAATTTTCAAGCAAGGTGGAACGGCAGCCAGAGATGGATCCGGAGGGTGGGAGGAAAGGGCTCCCCTGCACAGTCACAATACCTGCAGGAGGACTGATTAGAGCAGAAACATTTTGGACAGGAAGACACTCCTACTCTTCCTGATCTTTGGATGGGCACTGCAGAGAACCATAAGGAGCAGAGTGTAAGGTAGAGGAATTTCGAACTACACAGTGGGGCCAGTTGTGGGTTAAAGGAATAGTTCACTACCAAAAATAACGATATCTTTAAAGGGCATGTCCACCCCCAAAACTACAATTTAACCCACTACTGGCCTCACTATATAGTGTAGAAAAATCCTTACCATAGATCCCAGCTCCAAATGGTTGTCCAGTAATCCCCCCAAATAATTGCCCACCAGGAGCTCTGAAGAGTCCAATAGGACTCTGCCTCCTGTCTCTCCTCCGGGAGAATTTTGTCATGCTCAGCATAGACCTCCTCCACCTCCCTCCCTCCCGTTTTCTCTCTCCCCTCCCCCTAGCACAAAACCCCTTTTCTGTAGTGTAGGGCTCCCTCCCCCAACCCCAAACGCCATATTAGTTCACACAAAACACCCCCAATCTGTACTTACATCCCTCTTCCTCCTCTAACACTACAGAAAGAAGTTTAAAAAGGGTGGACATGCCCTTTAATGCATTGATTGGTGAAGGATAAGGAGCTATGTCTTACCTCCTGTTCTTCAATCAATGCAAGGAAGGAACTTGGAGCAAACTTACACTATTGTCGCAGCAGCGCTTCCAGGTTCTGTACAGCTATAGTATGCATGCGCTATAATGCGCGCTATAGTTAAACGAACACGGAAGCGGTCGGGAATTTCAGTACTGCTGGGGAGGATCGAGTAACAGGTAAGTTGGCTCCAAGTTCGTTCCTGGCTCCACTTGCATTGATTGAAGAACGGGAGGTAAGTATAGCTCCTTAGCCCTCCCGGTCTTCAATCAATTCATTTTGTTTGGGGATGGACATGCCTTTAGAAACATTTATGTTCTTAGTTTTGAATGAATGTGTTTAATCTGATAACTGTCCTGCCTCATTAACTCAACAAGTTCTCCCCAATTCATTAGATGGAAATCTTAGGCTGCTACAGATAGCAATGCATACAGCAGCCCTTGTCTTTAAATATCAAAGCACCAG
The DNA here is from genome assembly GCA_019447015.1 of Hymenochirus boettgeri. Lineage (NCBI taxonomy): Eukaryota > Metazoa > Chordata > Amphibia > Anura > Pipidae > Hymenochirus > Hymenochirus boettgeri. Next base: position 9,818 of record JAACNH010005404.1, read on the forward strand.
GAAATAGCAGTTCATCAACGTCTAGCTTTACTCAACAGTCCATGTGTGAAACTATAAAAGGCGCCCTAGATTGGATCTGGTCCTGCACTGATCTGGGGCCATATTTTATAAACTATATCGCACCTTTAACGATCGGTTTAAACATCTCAAATCGTTAATTTACAACCTAAATGAATGATAATACGATCGTAGATTTACGCTCCCCATAGACTACCATTGCGGTATTTTACTACCGCATGGTATTCTCAACTGAACATTCGTTAATTAACTGCACATTTACACCCGCTGGCCCTGCCCTGTTCCTGGCTCTACATTAGATCTGCCCATGAATTGGATCTGTTCCTACACTGTACCTGGTCCTACAATGGATCTGGTCCTACACTGGATCTGGCCCTGCATTGGATCTGTCTATCCCAGGATCTGGTTCTACACAGGATCTGGCACTGCATTGAATCTGGCCCTGCACTGAATTTAGCCTTACAATAAACCTGGTCATACACTGGATCTGGCCATAATATGGATCTGGTGTGGTGTACACTGGACCTGTCCGTAACTGTACCTGGTCCTACATTGACCTGGCCCTGCACTGGACTTGGCCCTGCACTGGACTCGCCCTGCTTTGAATTGGATCTGGCCCTACACTCTAACCTGGCACTGCAGAGGTTCAGGCCCTTTTCTGGATCTAGCCCTTCACTAGACCTGGTCCTGCATTAGACCTGGCCCTGCATTGGATGGTCCTACACTGGATATGGCCCTTTCCTGCATTGGCATCTGGTCCTACTCTGGATCTGGTCCTACATTGGACCTTCCCTGTATTGGACATGGTCCCACTCTGAATCTGGCCTCCACTGGATCTATGCCTACTTGGACCTAGCTCTACACTAATCTGGTCCTACATTTTACCTGGCACTACACTAGATCTGCTCTACATGGGAACTGGCCCTGTACTGGATCTTATTCGTTCATAGATGGTACGGTAAGATTATATAGTCAGATGGTATGGTCAGATTGTATAGTCTGATGGTATGGTCAGATTGTAGTCAGATGGTACGGGAAGTATATAGTCAGATGGTATGGTAAGTTGTATGTCTGATGTATGGTCAGATGTGTAGTCAGATGGTATAGGTAAGATTATATAGTCAGATGGTATGGTCAGATTGTATAGTCAGATGGTATGGTCAAATTGTAGTCAGAGGGACGGTAAGATGTATAGTCAGATGGTACGGTAAGATTATATAGTCAGATGGTATGGTCAGATTGTAGTCAGATGGTACGGTAAGATGTATAGTCTGATGGTATGGTCCGATTGTATAGTCTGATGGTATGGTCAGATTGTAGTCGGTACGGTAAGATTGTATAGTCTGATGGTATGGTCAGATTGTATAGTCTGATGGTATGGTCAGATTGTAGTCAGTGGTACGGTAAGATTGTACAGTCAGATGGTACGTTCAGGTTGTATAGTCAGATGGTACAGTCAGATGGTACGTTCAGGTTGTATAGTCAGATGGTATGGTCAGATTGTATAGTCAAATGGTACAGTCAGATAGTAAGGTCAGATTGTATAGTCAGATGGTACGGTCAAATAGTATGGTCAGAAGGTATGGTCAGATTGTAATTTTAGATCATATGGTCAGATTGTATAGTCAGATAGTATGCTCAGATCAATTCTATAGTTGCATTTTATGGTTAGATCGTATAGCCGGATTGGATGGTCAAATTGAGTGGTTAGATCAATTAGTCGGTTGTATGGTCTAATTGTATGGTCACATGGTGATAGTATTGTCAGATTGTATTGTCTGATTGCATGGTCAGATTGTATAGTCTAATTGTATATTCAGTTTATATTATTTCCAATTATAACCTATACAGCTTTTTGCACTGACTTAAATTAATGTGGAAAATAAAACAAGACAGAGGTTTTCCTTTAAAATTACAGTTCACATGTATATGAAATAGCCCCAAAGAGAAACATTCAGTGCATTAATAAACTTTCATTTTTTACTGAACTAAAATATCTATTAATACTGTGTAATACTGTAATACACTATTATTTCATTCTGTTATACTATGTATACATTATATTCCTACTTTATACTATGTAATAACTATCATAATGTTTATACTACGTAATACTGTAATACACTATCATTTCATACTGTTATACTATGTAATACACTATCATTTCATACTGTTATACTATGTAATACCACTATCATTTCATACTGTTATACTATGTAATACTGTAATACACTATCATTTCAACTGTATATTATGTAATACACTATCATTTCATATGTATACTATGTAATACTGTAATACACTATCATTTCATACTGTTATACTACGTAATACTGTAATACACTATCATTTCATACTGTTATACTATGTAATACTGTAATACACTATCATTCATACTGTTATACTAGTAATAACTGGAATACACTATCATTTCATATGTATACTATGTATACACTATCATTTCATACGTTATGCTATGTAATCACTATCATTTCATACTGTTATACTGTGTAATACACTATCATTTCATACTGTTATACTATGTAATACACTATCATTCATAAGGTTAGACTGTGTAATACACTATCATTTCATACTGTTATACTATGTAATCACATCATTCATACTGTTATACTATGTAATACACTATCATTTCATACTGTTATACTATGTAATACACTATCATTTCATACGGTTATACTATGTAATACTGTAATACACTATCATTTCATACTGTTATACTATGTAATACACTATCATTTCATACTGTTATATATGTAATACACTATCATTTCATATGTTATACTAGTAATACTGTAATCACTATCATTTCATACTGTTATACTATCATTTCATACTGTAATACTATAATACAATGTAATGCTGTAATACACTAATTTCAAACTGTAATAACATAATATTATGTAATACTGTAATAATCTATGAATTAATAATGAATACTATGTTACACTGTAATGCTATCTTTTCATACTGTAATGTTATGTAATACTGTAATACACTACAATTTAATACTGTAATACTAAACAATCATTTAATACAATAATGATATGTAATTGTAATACTGTGTAAAACTATAACAAACTATCATTAAATCATGTAATACTATAATAAACTATCCTTGGATACTATAATGCTGTGTAATGCTGTATACACTATTATTAATACTGTTATACTATGTAATGCTGTAATACACTATTATTTATATTATTTTATTTTCAATGTCCTATTCATTTCCCAGTCCGGTCCTGATTTAAACGTATAACCATGGGTAACTAATATACATAGATATTCAGCCAACTATGTTGGGATGTAGAGAGTTGCAGTTCAGTTTGTTCTCAGTTTAAGGGATGTTCATCCCAATTATTAAATAAATCAGACAAAAAAAAACCATCAGTTCCCTAATCTAAAACCCTGTGGCCCCACAAAATGTCCCACACACCCCCTACAATGTGACTATTACTACTTATCCCATCAGATTGCATTGAACGTATTGTTGACACCAACTGTATCTCTCTTATGCAACTGACAGAATGACATTCTGTTGCACAAAATATAAAATGCCCTCAGAATGTTAGAAAACCATTTTGTATTTCTTCTTTAGTTTTTTTTTTACGTTTTAAAACATTTTGACCGAACAGAGATATATAAGAAAGATAAAGCCCTCTCCCCAGCCAGCTCATACCCATAGGTATTTTCTACAGCAACAGTCACTAACCTAATATTGTTTTAAAGTCCCACAGTTCCAAAGTTGTACTTACCAAACCTTTCAGGATCTTTCTGTTTGGAATTCTGGGAGGGTATCGAGTTCTCCTTTAAGAAAATCCTTATTAAATCCCAGGATCCTGGGCTGGAGGGGGTGATGATCTACTTCTTCACCAAATCTCCCCCTGAGTGTCCACATCTACTGGGTCTGCAGATGGAATGCCTTCTTCTGAACTAGATTGTCTTCTGCAAGGATAAAGGGGGTTGGCTTTACCTCATAGTATTAAGAGTACTTGCTTTTTTTTCTTTTGCATTGCAAACCACCAGCAGCCCAATGTGATTTCCCTCTTCCTGAAGCTGTGAAACTCCCTCAAGGGAACACTGAGGCAGGGCTTGTGCATGCAGGTAGAGAATAGTAAGCAGGCTGTGTGTACTCACATTATAATGGGATAGTCTTCCTCCCACTGGCTGCACAAGGGAATCTCTCCTCTAGCAGGGGGATGTCAGTGATGCTGCTGCTGCAATGCCCACACACTGGGCAGGTAATTAACAGGTAATATCACCATCATAGCCTTGCAGGACACTGGGCTGTTTGGAGTAGGAGACAGGAAGTCAGTTTGCAACAATGATCGTGTTCAAAGCAAATGGTTAAAAAGGAAACTGTGTGGTGTGATAGCATGAAGCAAGCAGGAAGGGACTGAGCTCTTAAAGGGAAAGTGCAAACCCCTCTTTCTATAAGGGTTAAAGGAATAATCACATTTCTTATATTGATGTGACCTTCATGTGTGCAGTGCTAGTACTCTGTTCATTAACACCAACATGTCCCTGTGTTAATGGAAGGAAATTAAATAACATTTTCATTTCAAACCAATATATATGTGGGGGGGAGGACTTAGTTAGTATGTGGGGTCTGTACATTCTAAATGATACTTTATTATATCCCAATGTTCATCCCCGCAACACTGCCCTAACCACAGTGTTAATACACAGTATTACAATATCATATAGCAAGGCCCAATTAGAATATTACATTTTATGGGAAGGTTCCATTGAACTGCACATTAATAGCAAATGGTTTTTTTCCCCTCACAATATAGAAAATTGAGCTGTTTTACATCCAAATTAAAGTGCAACTAGAGACCAAATATATAATACATACAAGATAGAATTCTAGTGACACACAATTCTAGTTGCATATTGGCTACCCATAAGGTTCTACTACAAACAGTCGCTAAACCCTGGATAAATAAAAGCAATTAGTTCAATAAGTTGGCCAAATTATTTTAAGCCCATTCACGACGTCAAGGTTGCTTTATTTAACTGGGTCTAACCTACTGGTACTTGCCTATTTGGCTACATGAGCTGACAGCTTCTCCTGTGTGGCCTGGATGCTTGAAGCTGATTCTCTAGTTTGCTAGTTTCAAACGAGCACATGACCTAACTCTGGGTGGATTACAATTTCCCAGAAGGCTTGGTCAAACCTTCAATGTACACACAATATAGAAATTGTTTGTTCACTAGAATTCTATTTTTTGATGTATTATATTTTGGTCTCTAGTTGCACTTAATATGGATGTACAACAGCCCAATTTTCTATATATTGTGTGTTACATTGAAGGTTTGACCAAGCCTTCTGGAAACATTGTAATCCACCCAGAGTTAGGTCATGTGCTCTTTGAGCAAAGACTTTCAATTAGAGAGATCTCTTTAAGCACCAGGCCACACAGGAGAATCTGTCAGCTCATATAACCAAATAAGCAAGTACCAGTAGGTTAGGACCCAGTTATATAAAGCAACCTTGACGTGGTGACGGCTTAAAATAATTTGGCCAATTTATGAACTAATTGCTTTTATTTATCCGGATTTAGCAGGCTGTTTGTAGCACACCTTATGGAGGTAGCCAATATGTAACTAGAATTGTTTGTGCACTAGAATTCTATTTTTGTATGTTTTTTTTTCTACCCAGTGACAATGTGGTTACGTGCGATGACCTGTAGTCTCCGTTATCGTGGTGTCTACAGAAAGCCACAAATATTGCAGCCAATACACCGACCAATGGCACATAATATAGAGTGTGTTCCAATCAGCAGTTGATCTGGGAACCCTACATATTGGGAACTGCTCTAACCAATCCTGTCCCAGAACCCAGTCTAAATGCCATAGGAAGTATTCTAGTCGGGTGTGAATATAAGTGGTGTTTTATTATGCCCATGCTGTTCCCTTTTTTCCCATCACTGAACCCTTACAACTAAATTCAGTGGGGGATTCTTTTCATATGAAGGGCCTTTGGTGGAAACATGGCCTATTTCAACAAGAGCCAAACAACCATTGTACAAACTGGCTATATATATACATGGTAAGTTTTGGGAAGTTCGGTGGGAAGAAAACATAAAAGTGGCATATAATAAAGATCTAATGAGATGAAGGGAAAAGCAAAATAACAAGACTTAGCAAATTTAATTATTTCCAATCGGCTGACCCATGTGCGCTAAATATCTGTGGATTTTGCCAAGAAGGCACTTTCAAATGTAGGATTGGCACACAGGGGTGTTTAGGGGAAATGTACCAGCAGAGGGTTTACGTTATTCCCAGTAAGTTTATCCTGTAATAATGGTTGGTGGTTGTTAGATAAAGTGAGTAAAAAAGTTTGTACTCTTTCCATTGGCTAGAAAAGATCATGTTAGCAAACTAATGGCCACCAATCAGATGTTCTCTAAAAATAAGAACCCAGTAAAAAGCTAATATCTAATGGTTGTTGCAAATTAATAACATGGACAAACTTTTGCACCTCTAATTGCATCAGCCCCTCAGTGTGCTAGTCTGTTCATATTCCTGAATTGACATTTTTGGTTAATTTACACAATGTCCACTTGAAACCTTCTATGTCCCTATCATGGTCAGGTTAACCTTGTGTAGGGCTGCATTTTGCAATGTGAATAGATCAGAGGGACACTGCTCTATTATTCCTAGAGAGATGATTGCACACAGACTTACAAAATAATGTTTATTTATTAGCAGAATTCAGATATTGTGGCCACAGATGGGACCACTGATGATATTGTGACTGGTCTAATCAGCTATGGAAATTTAATGAACTCTATTTATGACGATTTGATTGTTTGGACCATGTATGGCAGGCTTAAGACCTAGGTTCAAATCCACTAACCAAAATCATAAACACATCAAAATAGGTTGGTGTGTATAATAGGGCACACACTTTGTGGAGCGCCTAATGCAAATGGATAAACTATTTGTAAAGAGATGTGTAATTTAATATCAAGCTAGAGAACTCTACTGATGAGCATGAATGGGTTTGTGGCTCCCTCTAGTGTTGAGGACTTAAAAATGTTGGTGCATTATATGAATTTATTGCATAAACACAAATTATTGAACCACTCCTCCAGTGATTCCTAGTTACGCCACTGCACTCCTCAAGTTTGTCTCTGCCACTGTACTGCTCACCAGTTTCTGTTATGTTCACAAAAAATAAATTGCAGTAGGATACTCCAAAAGAAGTTGCAAAAATGTTCTTTTTATTCACGAAAATGCAAGATATCTCAGGCAACTTTTCGGGCATAAAAAACTTTCTACCCCAGCCAGGACCCCCAGAACCCTACTTTAACAATACTTACCGTCTCTCTGCCATTGTGAAAGAAGAATATTACCTTGGAGGCTGCCAGACCCTCTTACGGCTGCATGATCTTGTAAAGCGTGTAAAAGAAGGTGGACAATGTGTGAAGAGGGACCTTAAAGGTAAATATCTTCTTACATGTTCTCCCTGTACTGTGTGGGTTTCCCAGACACTTCAATTTCCCACAATTATAAAGACATACTGATAGGTTGTGTGTGAGATAAAGTGATAAAATTGTAAGCTCTTCAGGGCAGGGCCAGTATGTTCTTCCTCATGGCCGGCCTTTGATATGGGCGACCTGTGCGACCGCACAGGTTGCATTACCAGGGGGGGGGGGAGGCGGCCGGGAGTCTTAGGTCAGGACCTGCAAGTCAAAATTGTGCATCAGTGCCACAGCCCCTCCAGTCCCAACACACATAAGCCTTACTTAAGATGTCTGTATGCTTTTCTGCCTGTGCATTTAGTATGTTACTTTAGTATGTACTGAAGTTACTGAAAGACAGTAACTTGATTTGAAGCAGGCCAAGGCAAGCAGCATTCAACAGTGAATGTGTGGTAACCAGGGGGGGGGGGGGGGCGCGCAATGATAAAGACATACTGATAGGGTTGTATGTGAGATAGTGATTAGATTGTAAGCTCTTCGGGGCAGGACCAGATATGTTCTCCCTCTCCTGTGTGGGTTTCCTCCAGACACTCCTGTTTCCACAATCATAAGACATACTGATAGGTTGTATGTGTGATAAGGTGATTAAATTGTAAGCTTTTCAGGGCAGGAACCAGGTCTCCCTGGACTGTTTGGGTTTCCTCCAAACTTGGTTTCTGCACAATCATAAAGACATACTGATAGGTTGTATGTTTGATAAAGTGATTAGATTGTAAGCTCTTCAGAGCAGGACCAGGTATGTTCTCCCTGTATTGTGTGGGTTTCCTCTAGACACTCCAGTTTTTCCACAATGATAAAGACATACTGATAGGTTGTATGTGAGATTGTGATGATTGTAAGCTCTTCAGGGCAGGACCAGGTATGTTCTCCCTGTACTGTGGGGGTTTCCTCTAGAAACTCCGGTTTTTCACACTGATAAAGACACACTGATAGGTTGTATGTGAGATAGTGATTAGATTGTAAGCCTTCAGGACAGGGCTAGATATGTTTTCCGTGCGGGTTTCCTCCAGACACTCCGGTTCCCCACAATCATAAAGACATATTATAGGTTTGGTGTGAGATAAAGTGATTAGATTGTAAGCTCTTAGGACAACTCCAGATATGTTCTCCCTGTACTGTGTGGGTTTCCTCCAGACACTCCAGTTTCCCCAAATATAAAGACATATTAATAGGTGTGTGTGAGATAAAGTGATTAGATTGTAAGCTCTTCAGGACAACTCCAGATATGTTCTCCCTGTACTGTGTGGGTTTCCTCCAGAACTCATTTTCCACAATCATAAGACATACTGATGGGTTGATGTGTGATAAAGGAATGGATCAATCCACCAAAGTGGCAGTTTACTATTTTGTGGTGTTAAAAGACTTTCAGATAGTCTGGTTGATCCTTTTGTTATTTATATTATATATAGAGTTGTTTTTGTTTCTAAAATTTTACTCTACTCTAAATAGATCTGAGGGGGCATCCCCATTGGGTAAGTTAAAGGAATAGGTTTGCTGCAATAGTGAACTATTCCTTTTCTACATTGATTGAAGCCTGGGAGGTTAAGGAGCTATGCCTACCTCCCGTTCTTCAATCAATGTTTGGATAGCCAGGACGAAGATCAGAAAATCTTACCTTTCACGCGATCCAGCGGGGCCGCTCTGACAGTTCCCGAATTGTTCCTGCTTCTGTTACGCTATAACACGCTTCCGATAATGTAAGATTTTCTGATCTTCGTTCCTGGCTATCCAAAAATCAATGTAGAAAGGAATAGTACTATTGCAGTGAACTATTCCTTTAAAGGGCATGTCCACCCTGCAGGCAATTTTTGATACAATGTAGGGCACCCCTGCCCACCCCCAACATTGTGTCAGATGTTAATAAAAGATTTATAACACTACTTACAGCCCTTGCTGCTACGGCACACTGAGAGACAAGCCAATCACAGACGCAGCTGCCGTCAATGAAGAGCGCCGCAGGAGAGAAGTCTGTAAGAAGTGTTCTGAATCTTTTTTTAACAAGCTGATTGGTGGTTGGGGGTGGGCAAGGGTGTCCTACATTACAGAAAAAATTTTCAAGCAAGGTGGAACGGCAGCCCGAGATGGATCCGGAGGGTGGGAGGAAAGGGCTCCCCTGCACATGTCACAATACCTGCAGGAGGACTGATTAGAGGCAGAAACATTTTGGACAGGAAGACAGCTCCTACTCTTCCTGATCTTTGGATGGGCACTGCAGGAGAAACATAAGGAGCAGAGAATGTAGGTGAGGAATTTCTGACTACACAGTGGGCAGTTGTGGGTTAAAGGAAAGTTCACTACCAAAAAAAAACATATCTTTAAAGGGCATGTCCACCCCCAAAACTACAATTTAACCACTACTGGCCTCACTATATAGTGTAGAAAAATCCTTACCATAGATCCCAGCTCCAAATGGTTGTCCAGTAATCCCCCAAATAATTGCCCACCAGGAGCTTTGAAGAGTCCATATAGGACTCTGCCTCCGTCTCTCCCGGGAGATTTGTCATGCTCAGCATAGACCTCCTCCACCTCCCTCCCTCCGTTTCTCTCTCCCTCCCCCTAGCACAAAACCCTTTTCTGTAGTGTAGGGCTCCCTCCCCAACCCCAAACGCCATATTAGTTCACACAAAACACCCCCAATCTGTACTTACATCTTCTTCCTCCTCTAACAACTACAGAAAGAAGTTATAAAAAGGGGTGGACATGCCCTTTAATGCATTGATTGAAGTGAAGGATAAGGAGCTATGTCTTACCTCCTGTTCTTCAATCAATGCAAGGAAGGAACTTGGAGCAAACTTACACTATGTCTGCAGCAGCGCTTCCAGGTTCTGTACAGCTATAGTATGCATGCGCTATAATGCGCGCTATAGTTAAAGAACACGGAAGCGGTCGGGAATTTCAGTAATGCTGGGGAGGATCGAGTAACAGGTAAGTTGGCTCCAAGTTCGTTCTGGCTCACTTGCATTGATTGAAGAACGGGAGGTAAGATATAGCTCCTTAGCCCTCCCGGTCTTCAATCAATTCATTTAGTTTGGGGATGGACATGCCCTA
>JAACNH010005405.1:0-20398 GCA_019447015.1 Hymenochirus boettgeri
TTACTGTATATACTGTACAATGTGTTAGTGATGCCTGTTACTGTATATACTGTACAATGTGTTAGTGATTGACCCGTTACTGTATATACTGTACAATGTGTTAGTGATGCCTGTACTGTATATACTGTACAATGTGTTAGTGACGCCTGTTACTGTATATACTGTATAGATGTGTGACTCCTGTTACTGTGTATACTGTACAATGTGTTAGTGACCCCTGTTACTTTATACTGTACAATTTTTTAGTGACTCCTGCTACTGTATTACTGTACAATGTGTTAGTGACTCCTGTTACTGTATATACTGTACAATGTGTTAGTGATGCCTGTTACGGTATATACTGTAAAATATGTTAGTGACTCCTGTTACTGTATATACTGTACAATGTGTTAGTGACGCCTGTTACTGTATATACTGTTAGATGTGTGACTCCTGTTACTGTGTATACTGTACAATGTGTTAGTACCCCTGTTACTTTATATACTGTACAATGTGTTGTGACTCCTGTTACTGTATATACTGTACAATGTGTTAGTGACTCCTGTTACTGTATATACTGTAAAATATGTTAGTGACTCCTGTTACTGTATATACTGTACAATGTGTTAGTGACGCCTGTTACTGTATATACTGTGCAATTGTTAGTGACTCTCTGTTACTGTAAATACTGTGCAAGTGTTTAGTGACGCCTGTTACTGTATATACTGTACAGATGTGTTAGTGACTCCTGTTACTGTAAATACTGTGCAATGTGTTTGTACTCCTGTTCTGTATATACTGTACAGATGTGTACAGAAGTGCAGCACAGAGGGGACAGAAGGTTGGGTGTTCATCCTGTTGCCCTCCAGCTGTTGTAAGAGAGCAACATATATGTCTAAACTCTATTGTGATACCTGTCTATAGGTAGACTTGGGAATATATGTATATTATTATATGCAGACATCACAGATGATAAAGAATTTAAATGTGCCCTTGAGCGGATCACTGTGCTGATAAGCAAAATGCTGTTCTGACATTTTTATTAGCATCACTGTTAAAATAAGAATAGGGATATACTAGAGGAATGTTCATAGGTACAAAATGTTCCTGCCAAAGTGCAGAGAAGTGTCGTTACTGGGTTCTCAATGTAGAACATTACCATCCCAGGTACATTCCAGTGTCCCTACCATCCCAGGTACATTCCAGTGTCCCTACCATCCCAGGTACATTCCAGGTCCCTACCATCCCAGGTACATTCCAGGATCCTTACCTTACAGGTACATTCCAGGGTCCCTTCAATCCCATGTACATTCCAGGTACATTCCAGGGTCCCTACCATCCAGGTACATTCCGGGTCCCTACCATCCCAGGTACATTCCAGGATCCTTACCTTACAGGTACATTCCAGGGTCCCTACAATCCCCATGTACATTCCAGGTACATTCCAGGGTCCCTACCATCCCAGGTACTTCCAGTGTCCCTACCATCCCAGGTACATTCCAGGGTCCACCATCCCAGGTACATTCCAGGATCCTTACCTTACAGGTACATCCAGGGTCCCTACAATCCCATGTACATTCCAGGTACATTCCAGGGTCCCTACCATCCCAGGTACATTCCAGGTCCCTACCATTCCAGGTACATTCCAGGGTCCCTACCATTCCAGGTACATTCCAGGGTCCCTATATTACAGGTACATCCTAGGGTCCTTACCATCCCAGGTACATTCCGGGTCCCTACCATTCCAGGTACATTCCAGGGTCCCTATATTACAGGTACATCCTAGGGTCCTTACCATCCCAGGTACATTCCAGGGTCCCTACCATCCCAGGTACTTCCGGGTCCCTACTTCAGGTACATTCCAGGGTCCCTACCATTCCAGGTACATTCCAGGGTCCCTATTACAGGTACAATCCTAGGGTCCTTACCATCCCAGGAACATCCAAGGACCCCTGCTATTCCAGATACATTCCAGGTCCCCAATCTCAGGTACATTGCAAAATCCCTAACATCCCAAGTACATTAAGGGTCCCTACCACCTTAAGGAACATTATAGGGTCCCTACCACTCCTGGTAAATCACTGAATCCCTACCATCCCAGTTACATTACAGGGTCCCTATCATCCCAAGTACATTACAAGATCCCTACCATCTCATGTTCATTGCAGGGTCCTTACACTCCCATTTACATTACAGGGCCCCTACCATCCCAGGCATGTTGCAGGGTCCACAATAGCTTAGATTGTAAGCTCTTCAGGGCAGGAATTTCATTCCTAATGTAAAAAGGCACACCACACTTCCTTCGTATGAAACTATATTTATGTAATTTTAATTTATTTTTTAATTGTTTGTACTTATCCCCTCATATTATACTATTTTATAATGTACACACTGTGTATCCAATTGGCACTTAAAAAATTAATTATACATACATACACACAAACATACATTACAGGATTCCTACTACCCCTTGTACATTATAGCGTCCCTTACACCTTGGGTACATTACAGGGTCCCTACCACTACAGGTACATTACAGAGTCTCTACACACTTCAGGTGCATTACAGGGTCCATACCACTCCAGGTACATTACAGGGTCCCTACCACTCCAGGTACATTACAGGGTCCCTACCACTCCAGGTACATTACAGGGTCCCTACCACTCCAGGTACATTAGGGTCCCTACCACTCCAGTACATTACAGGGTCCCTACCACTCCAGGTACATTACAGGGTCTCACCACTTCAGGTGCATTACAGGGTCCCTACCACTCCAGGTCCATTATAGGTTCTCTACCATTCCAGGCACATTAGAGGGTCCCTACCTACCACTCCAGGTACATTACAGGGTCCCTCCCTACCACTTCAGTGCATTACAGGGTCCATACCACTCCAGCACATTACAGGGTCCCTACCACTCCAGGTACATTACAGGGTCCCTACCACTCCAGGTACATTACAGGGTCCCTACCACTCCAGGTACATTACAGGGTCCCTACCACTCCAGTTACATTACAGGTTCCCTACCACTCCAGGTACATTGGAGGGTCATTACCACTCCAGGTACATTACAGGTTCCCTACAATTCCAGGTACATTACAGGTTCCCTACCACTCCAGGTACATTACAGGGTCTCTACCACTTCAGTGCATTACAGGGTCCCTACCACTCCAGGTCCATTATAGGGTCTCTACCATCCCCACATTACAGGTCCCTACCTACCACTCCAGGTACATTACAGGTCCCTACCTACCACTCCAGGTACATTACAGGGTCCATACCATTCCAGGTACATTACAGGGTCCCTACCACTCCAGGTACATTACAGGGTCCCTCCCACCCCAGATACATTACAGGGTCCCTCCACCCCAGATACATTACAGGGTCCATACCATTCCAGGTACATTATAGGTCCCTACCACTCCAGGTACATTACAGGGTCCCTACCACTCCAGGTACATTACAGGGTCCCTCCCACCCCAGATACATTGTAGGGTCCCTACCACTCCAGGTACATTACGGGTCCCTACCACTCCAGGTACATTTCAGGGTCTCTACCATTCCAGCGCACATTACAGGTTCCCAACAATTCCAGTACATTACAGGTTCCCTACCACTCCAGGTACATTACGGTACCATACCACTCCAGTACATTACAGGTTCCCATCCACTCCAGTTACATTACAGGGTCCCTACCACCCCAGGTACATCACAGGGTCCCTACCACCCCAGTTACATCACAGGGTCCCTACCACTCCAGGTACATCACAGTGTCCCTACCCCCAGGTACATCACAGTGTCCCTCCCACCCCAGGTACATTATAGTGTCCCTCCCACCCCAGGTACATTATAGCGTCCCTACCACCCCAGGTAATTATAGCGTCCCTCCCACCCCACGTACATTACAGTGTCCCTCCCACCCAGGTACATTACAGTGTCCCTCCCACGCCAGGTACATTATAGTGTCCTCCCACCCCAGGTACATTACATGTCCCTCCCACCCCGGTACATATAGTGTCCCTCCCACCCCAGGTACATCACAGTGTCCCTCCACCTCAGGTACATTATAGCATTCCTCCCACCCCAGGTACATTATAGCGTCCCTCCTACCCCGACAAGTCGCACAGTACATTACAGTGTCCCTCCCACCCCAGGTACATTATGTGTCCCTCCCCCACCCCAGGTACATTACAGTGTCCCTCCCACCCCAGGTACATTATAGTGTCCCTCCCCCACCCCGGTACATCACAGTGTCCCTCCACCCCGGTACTTCACAGTGTCCCTACCACCCCAGGTACATCACAGTGTCCTCCCACCCCAGGTACACTCACAGGGTCCCTCTCATCCCAGGTACATCACAGGGTCCCTCCCACCCCAGGTACATCACAGGGTCCCTACCACCCCAGGTACATCACAGGGTCCCTACCACCCCAGGTACATCAGTGTCCCTCTCATCCCAGGTACATCACAGGGTCCCCCACACCCCAGGTTACTTACAGGGTCCCAGTGTTGTTGGGGAGCAGGGCAGGGTCTGGCACCTCTATCAGATCCTCATTTGTACACAGAACTTTTTTCCTGGGTCCACCGGCAGTGCCAAGGGTGGGTTTGGACCTTTCCCCTATACACTTGCAGCTGTGAAAAGAACAGGGCAGCCTTGAGTCCACGGTACCAGGCTGAGAACAGAGAAAGCCATGGGCAGTTGGATGCCCCTATGCCCAGCACCTGACTAGCACGGGAGATGTGGTAAAAACCCTGCACGTGCCATGGGGGTGACGGTGCCCCTTACGTGGTGGTTCTGGTTCCGATCTAATGATCCAACTTGTCCATTTACTCTTGTTCTTATCTCCGTGTGCCGGTCCTACAGTGTCCACTGGGTACAGCTGGAGCCCTGGGTGGGGACATCGTTCCTACACTTTCCCCTCGGTACAGTACATATGATGGGACATAGCGGATCCCCAGTCACTATTACTGGGACTGCCCGCTCATTGCAGCCTCTACCTCCTCCCCCCCACACACAGCTCTGGGTCCTAGTGCCGCCTGTCCACGCAAGTGCCATTTCATTCACTGTCCCACTCGTTTAACACAGATGGGCTGGTATCGAGCCAGTGGGATGAGTATAAACAATTGAATTAAACACTGACACACAATCACGCTGGGAGAGCACAACAACAGTAGACACAATCATACACCACATACACAAACAGCAACACATCTCAGTATAGATATGGACTTTATTTCATTATTTAACATAGACACATTCTATGGAAACTACATTCTAGAAGGGGTGTTGGTTATATGGAGAAAAATCCCCAAACCGACCCCCTGCTAAATATATAGTGAATAATGCCCCCTATAGTGAATAATGCCCCCCATATAGTGAATAATCCCCCATTCTATACTATATATAGTAATAATTGCCCCCTATAGTGAACAATGCCCCTCAATTCTATACTATATATAGTGAATAATGACCTCATTGTATAATATATAGTGAATAGTGCCCCCATTGTATAATATATAGTGAAATAATGCCCCCCATATATTGAATAATGCCCCATTCTATTCTGTATATAGTGAATAAGCCCCCCCATATAGTGAATAATGCCCCCTTCTATACTATAATATAGTGAATAATGCCCCCATTGTATAATATTAGTGAATAATGTCATCAACTGCTAATATATAGCAAATGAGACCTATAATAGTGAATAATGCCCCCATTTATATATATAGTGAAGAAATGCCCCTATTGTATATATATAGTGAATAATGCCCCCCACTGCTAAATATATAGGGAATAATGTCCCCACCTGCAAATATATAGTTAATATGCCCTTCATATGTAGGAAAAATGCCCCCATGTATAATATATAGTGAATAATGCCCCCATTGTACAATATATAGTGAATAATGCCCCCATTGTATGATATAGTGAATAATGCACCCCCATTGTATAATATATAGTAAATAATGCACCCTCATTGTATAAAGTGAATAATACTACCCTATTGTATAATATATAGAAACCCCCCATTGTATAATATATAGTAAATAATGAACCCTATTTGTATAATATGCAGTAAAACATACACCCCCCCATTGTACAATATATAGTGAATAATGCACCCCCGTTGTATAATATATAGTGAATATAGACCACTGTTCCTTATCTTTTTTTCATATTCACTGGGATGTGCCTCTGGATTGGAAAAAAGGCCAATGATACACAAAAAGGTAGTTGTTCACAGCCTGGTAACTATAGACCTGTAAGTCTAAGGCTACATTCACACTATGTGTTTTTCTAACACAGCGGTTAGTGCAAAATGCATGCCATTATTGCACCAAACTGCTGCATGCAGTGCTACACACACAACAACACTATATCGCAGCTCAATAGTGCCACAACCCTCCGGGCCGCGACGCCTATCCACCTATCAGCTACCGGAAAACACACTCCAAGCAACTGACAGGCGAATAAAAATAAACGGACCCGGTGGGGTTAGTGAACAAACAATATACTACACAATCAATACCTTAATAACAATATCCTTGCTGCCACCACATTCCGAGAAAACAACAGA
Source organism: Hymenochirus boettgeri (assembly GCA_019447015.1). Lineage (NCBI taxonomy): Eukaryota > Metazoa > Chordata > Amphibia > Anura > Pipidae > Hymenochirus > Hymenochirus boettgeri. The sequence continues at coordinate 6,561 of JAACNH010005405.1, forward strand.
ATGACCTTTTACATATATCTATTTGGTTATCTGCTCCCCTAACTATACAACCTGTAAAAAAATTGGTTTTCACACCTAATATTCTATACACAGTTATATATATATACCTAAACAATACTCCTCAATAGTAGCCACAGGTTCGTTTTGTACTCAGAATAGGACAATAAGCCTATAAATGATTTTATTCATTTATTAAAAGTGGACAACAATAGTGCATAAAAAATTATAAAGAAAAATGAATTAATTTACTGAACATAAAAACGGTAAACACATAGGTGAGGGTAAGAAATGGGATAAAAGAATGAATACTTGAAGATAATTGGCGTCTGAAAAGTCCGTGAGCTGAGTCCAGAACTTGTTAATCCAGATATGGGAAAAGTTCAATAATATTTCCTGATGAAAGTCAATATGGTCCGTTCTGTTGCTAGATGTTATTGAAGATCTTATGACGAATTGCCTTCTATTGTTGTGCATCTCCTTATCTATCTCTGACACAGGGTGGTACCTAGGATTCTTTAGCCAATCACCTAAAAGTGTAGTTTGGGCTCAGGGTATGTCCAAAACTTTATTACCCTCAGTATGGGCCACTCAAAAACTAACAATGCTGTCAGTACCCATACCTTGGAAAATAAACAACTTACATTTTTTTATACCCCAATATTAATACACCCTCATGAATTTACAAAACTAACAAGACAAACATGACACAGCAAACTATGACTTTGTATAATGGTTTAAAGTGGGTTTCTGGGATCCCCTAAGGCCTAAAGATATGGTGTTTGAGTTCCACAGAATTCTCCATCCATCCACCAGAGTCCATATTGGATGGTATCCTCATGGTAGTTGACCCACAAGCCAAGTTATGGCGATTATTAAAAACCTTGTGTTATAAAGTCTCCCAGGGTAACACAGAGGTCAATTGCCCACCTTATCAGACCACATGCTAATTTGAAGGCCTCAAGTCTGCAGAGTGTATGCATATTACAGTGAATTCGCACCTTCCCCCTTTGAAGTCAGACCTCTTGCTTAAGCTAGTACACACGTACAGATTTCTGAAAGATGACAGACAGGATCTGCTAGATCCTGTCTGCCATCTTTCCAAAGATCTGTATACACACATCCCGAGCGTTCTCTCTATGAATATCATAGGAGAAACGCTCTGGACTGTGTGTTTCCATCAGCCGCGTTAGACTCCTCTATAGGGAGTCTAGTGCGGCCGATGGAAATTTTCAGTCTTTCCCGAACGAGCGTTTGGCGGCCGCGTGCTTGTTCGGGAAATAAAGGTACATCATAACGATAAAGCCCCGATACCGTCAGATCCGACGGTATTGGGGCTTTATCGTTACTGTGTGTACCCAGCTTTTAGATTTGCTAGGTCAGCTAATGTCAACACCAAATGGGAAAGCTATGGGAAAGAAAGCTCAGAGTTTACACTGATCAAAAGTTAATCTAACCCTGTGATTACCCATGACAGTGAACAATGTGGGAGCTGCCATACTGCTGGACCATGCCAATAAAGTGAGATAATATGAAAATTAGGAGTGCAATTTCAGACATTGTCTATGGGGTTTTACATTTTACTCCTCTTTGTCACAAATAGTGTGAATGGTGCCATTCATTAGTAAGTATTGTGCACATCGTTTTGTGGCAATATTACCACATCCAAAATGCTCTAGTGTGAACAAATCCTAATATCAGCGGTAGGGAAGATGCTGGAAACTTGTAATTTTTATTATATTCTGGATTTTCAGGGTTATTCAATAAAACATTTTATTGCTAAAAATGGTGCTTATTTTGCCCAACCAATCAAATGTTAGCTTTTAAATGAACCCTGTTTGTCTCTAGAATGGATCTTATGAGTAGTATGGATTTACAGTATAAGAAATGATCTTGTCAACTAACTTGCTTGGTTTTTTATGAAGAAGTGAGTAAGAATTTAGGGCCATATTTATAAACGTGCGGTATTGCACTTACGATATCACACGCTATCTGTAAATTACCACAGCGGGTGTGAATGTATAGCTACGATCTTCATTTATGCCAAACGTTAGTTAGTTTACGAACGTTCTGTCGTAGAATACCACACGGTAGTAAACTACCGCAACGGTATTCTTTGGGAATCGTAAATCCACAATCATGGATTTACGATCATTATCGCAAATTTACGATTGTTAAAATGTTCATAAATTAATAGTTTTAGTGATTGCTAAACTGATCGTCAAAGGCGTGTATCGCTAAATAGAGATACTGTGCCTTTACAGAACCTCAGGGTTCTGTACTGGGGGCCATTTTTTTTTTTTTAAAGGGCATGTCCACTCTTCAACTTTCCATATATTATAGTCCATGCTCCCCCACCCCCAACCGCTATAATCATATCTCAGAAAGTCCCCCGATAGTTACTTACCTTACCTCTTTCCTTCGCAGCACTGCCCGCGGCCCTCTGCTTGCACAGAACTGGGGGCGGGACCGGTTGCCGCGTCTGTGATTGGCTGAGAGGCAGCCAATCACGGACGTGGCTGCCGGCTGCTCAGAACGGTGAAGGAGAGAAGTAAGGTAATAACTCTCAGGGCACTTTCTGAAATTGATTAAGCGGTTGGGGCTGGGGAAGCATGGACTATAATATATGGAAAGGGTTTTACACTAGGGGGATCCATACGGGTGGGAGAGGGAGTGGCTGCACTGCACATGCCAAACTTCTCCTGGAGCGGAGGAGTCCTATATGGACTCTGCTATGCTCCTGGTGGCCACTTTTTTTGGACTTTGGGGGGATTGCTGAGAACCATTTGGAGCTGGGATGTAAGGTAAGGATTTTTCTACACTACAGATCGGGGCCAGTAGTGGGGGATTATAGTTTTGGGGGGTGGACATGCCTTTAAATCTGTTTATAAATGACTTAGAAGTGGGTATTGAGACAAGGTCTTTGTGTTTGCTGAAGACACAAAACTAAGCAGACCTAATAGATTATTAAAATGAACACCTGAGTGGAGATGAGATTCAATCAGGTTATTCAATAAAAGTTCTTATCGTTAAAAATGGTGCTAATTTTGCCCCAACCAATCAGATGTTATTTAATATTTGAAAGCTAACATCTGATTGGTTGGGGCAAATTAGCACCATTTTTAACGATAAGAACTTTTATTGAATAACCCTTAAAGGGCATGTCCACCCTTAATATACTTTTGTCATATAATAGAATACCTTCCCCCAGCCCCAACCGCTATAAACAAATTTAAGAAAGTGACCAGATCTTTACTTACCTTCCCTCTCTCTCCGACGCCGACGCCCGGCCCGGCCTTCTGCTTGCAAGACACTGCAAGCAGGGGGCGGGACTGGCAGCCGCATCAGTGATGGCTGAGAGGCTGCCATCACGGACGCGGCTGCCGGCTTCTTAAAGTGCGGTGAGAGAGGGAAGGTAAGTAGAGTTCTGGGGACATTCTTAAATTATTTTTTTGCGGTTGGGGCTGGGGGAACATATTCTATTATATGGGCAAGGGGTTTTATGGTAGGGGGAGGGATCGCAAAATGGAGGGAGAGGGAGGGGGAGGAAGGGGGAGAAAGGGCTGCAGTACGCATCCAACTTCTCCCGGAGGCCAGATAGGAGGCAGATTCCTATATGGACTCTGCTATCCTCCTGGTGGGCAGTTTTTGGGACTTTGGGGGGGGACTACAGGATAACCTTATGTAGCTGGATTGAGGTAAGGATTTTACTACACTACATGGTGGGGCCATTAGTGGGGGGATTATAGTTTTGGGGGTGGACATGCCCTTTAATGTTTATAATGTAAGGTTGTTGGTTTAACAATCCTTGTGCCACCTACACCATAAATGCTCTGTGCTAGATGAATCTCTGTTGGAAAAAATTTGAGGGTTCTAATAGATAACAGACTTAGCTGTAGCAAACAGTACCAGAAAGCAATGGCTAGAGCTAGCAAGGTATTGTATACAGAAGGGAATAGATCAAGGAGAAAAATATTATTCGTTTCTTTACAAGGCACTGGTAAGGCCTCAATTGGAATATGTGGTGCAGTTTTTGGAATCCCATTTACAGAAAGGTATACTTGGAAATGAAAAATAGTTCAGAGAAAGGCAATGAATTAAAGGACATTATACTCATCTTTTCCACGATCCTTTCCTCTAAAGTACCCAGGGTGAGGACCTAAATTGCTAAGTCCTCACCTCTGGATATTTTACAGAAGTCCTGGCACTACTTGTTGAAGATTCCTTTGCGCTGCGTAACGATCCTCCCCACTGGCACTGTCAGTGACAGTCAGCGAGGTAGCCAATGGGAAGACACGCCTCCTTGCAGAGCGTGTCTTCCCATTACTGCCACACAAGCTGTCATCATCACAGTGTCTGGGGAGGATTTGTACTGCGAGCGAAGGAATCTTTAAAGTAGGGCAGGACTTCTGTAAAATATCCAGAGGTGAGGACTTAGCGTTTTTGGGTCCTCACCCTGGGTACTTTACAGGTGGAGGAGAGAAACAAGGAGGAGGTGAGTATTCATAATGGCCTTGACTATGCAGACGATTAAACAAGTTGGCGCTGTTTACACTGTTTAGGGATTGGTGTAAAACTGATTACATAACCGTGACACAACCACACAGTTGCACAAAAGGAATTTATCATCTTTATGCTTATTGTCCTTATTGCAATTTGTCAATTAACCCCTTTATATACATGCTGAACAGGCTATTTTCGTCTGATTCTGACTAACAAAATCAGTTGTTATTTTTGGCCGATCAATGTGCTCTTCAACAGGCCACACACAAACCATAGAAAGCTGTTTTGAGATACTATAATACTATTTATGCCTTGTAATTTTACATGTCATGGAACTCCTTGGGGACAGGCCAGTGTAGTAAAAATCTCCGCTCGCCTCGATACTGTAAACTCCTTTGTGAGACTTACTGCTCACGGGATCATGGTCAGGTAAGACGTGTGCTTTACGCCTCCATAGGAAATGCTTTAAGATTTTGTTTGAGTAAATCTTAACTTAGCCTTTTCTACATAGGCTCAACACGCTATTTCCAAATAGTAATAGTACTTGGCTAGCGTGGGGTTTTGCACTAATTCACCCAAAAAGTGGACGATTCACATCACTCTTTCTATCGAAATGATTTATGCTAGAGGTTCAGAAGCCCTCCTGGTGCCTGCGGCTTCACCAGAGCCCTAATGGTGGGGATGTTGTGCGGTCCCAAGGATACTAACTGGCTAAGTAAAATAAAGCCACTGGAGACAGTAAAAATGGTTTATAGCATTATCATTTCACAATCACAAGTCAAGGCAGGCAATTTTAGATTCAGAATCGATAAACAGGCAGAGGTCAAGCAGGCGGCAAAGATACAGGAAGTCCAGATAACAAAGCAAGGTTGGCAACAGTAAATTAGAATCGGGTAAGTCTCAGAAACTTACAGGTAACAAGCAGAAGCTGATCTGATAAAACAGCTACATTGGAGATCTGGAAGTAAGCAAACAACATAAAGACAACTCTTCAAAGTTGCTACGCTTCCTAGTGCATTGACACCGGTGTGCAGTAACACACGATCATTATTATGCTGTTGAAATAATGTCATCACAAGTTCAACCGTGAGGTACTAAAATTTCATAATACAATGAGCCTCTGCAAACTAAGCTGAATGGCATATTTTAACAATGACCGAACAATGATCTTTCACATGCTTTTTACCTTTCCCTATTCCTGTTTTTTTGTACTTTAGGAGGCCCCAAACAAACTACTGTAATCCTTAACAACAGAAGACTATACATGTGTCAAAGCAGAAAGAATGACTTTTGTCTAATGTTTCTCACTTTCTTTCTTGTCTCGTAATTTTCCACGAGTTTCAGGAAAAGAAAGGAAGACATTGTTTAAACTATTTTGAGGCAATAATGTGAAGTAGAGTAGTTATGAATGGGAAACCAGACACAAAACTCTTTGACAGGATCCAGGAGTTGTGGTGTTGGCTCAACTGATTCCCTTTACATAGTAAACTGCGGTATTCTGGGAGATTTTGCACGTATCTAATAATGTCTAAGAGGCCGAACTTCAGTAAAAGTTAGGCAGTTCAAAAACAAACCCATTAAAGTCAATGGGGAGAAAGTTCAAAAAGTTTCAATTAAATACAGAAATAAATAGCAATGGTAACTTACTGTAAATGACTGTGGCAACTGGAAATGGTCTGGGGAACATAACATACAGTATCACACCAAACTTATTTAAAAACTTACCTTCCCCCCACAATCTGGCAATTGTTGGGTTTCCACAGCACTACATTTGAGGGTTATGGGCAATTCGAGGGTTACCGAATGCTACATTTGAGGGTTACCCAATCATTTGAAGGTTACCAACTATTCATTTGAAGTTTACCGAAATCGAAGGCTAGATTGAGGGTTCCAAATCGAAGGCTACATTTAAGGGTTACTGAAACCAATGGCTAAATTTTGAATTATAATTAAATTCCAGATGAATAAAAATTGATTGTAGCTTCCAAATTGTATTCAAGAGTTTAGCTCCATTTGAGAGATATAAAGGCTAAACATGAATTGACTTTTGCTATTGCTAGGGGTGTAACTGCAGGGCCCAGCCCCCCTGCGATATTGGAGGCCAGGCCCCTGACCAACCCCCTCCCCAGAGGAGAGTTTACGATTCCAGTTTGGGTTTCTTTTAACAGCTGATCGCACATGTGTTCCCTTCATATGTGCGACCAGCTGTTTAAAACAGCTAATTGCAGAGGTTTTTGCAGGCCCTCTTACCTTCACCTCCCGCATGGCGGGGGTGGTAGTTACGCCCTGTTTGCTATAAATAATTGTAAGATAATCCATCCAGCATTCTTATTTACTATTTCCAGTATAGACAGACGGAGCAACCTGTTTTATTGAATGATGGAATAGGGGGGTAGCAATCAACAAATAGTGATTTAGCAAGGGTGCATTTTATATTTATATAGATCTATTGAATTATTCACAAAAGGCCCCATTTCAAAGACAGACAGATGATCAATGGATGTTGGTTGTTCATTAAACTGGACTGTTTGCTGAAACAGCATAGTGTTATACTGTATATGGGAGAACATTGCATAGTGTATAGACTGTATAAGGGAGAACAATGCATAGTGTATAACTGTATAAGGGAGAACATTGCATAGTGTATAGACTGTTATATGTAGAACATTGCATATGTTAGACTGTATAAGGGAGAACATTCATATTGTATAGACTGTATAATGGAGACCATTGCCCTAGTGTATAGACTGTAATGGGAGAACACTGCATAGTGTAATCGACTGTAATAAGGGAGAACTTGCATAGTGATAGACTGTATAATGGAGAACATGCATAGTGTATAGACTGTATAGGAGAACATTGCATAGTGTATAGACTGTATAAGGGAACATTGCATGTGTATAGACTGTTATGGAAAAACATTGCATAGTGTATGACTGTATAGGAGAACATTGCATAGTGTAGACTGTATAAGGAGAACATTGCATTGTAATAGACTCGTATAAGGGAGAACATTGCATGTGTATAGATGTTAAGGAAACATTGCCATGTATAGACTGTATAATGGAGAACATTGCATAGTGTATATAAGCTGTTATTAGGGAAACATTGCATAGTGTATAGACTGGTAATAAGGGGAGAACATTGCATAGTGTATAGACTGTAATAAGGGACTGTAAGGGAGATCATTCAAGTGTATAGACTGTATAGGGAAGACATTGCATAGTTGTATAGCCTGTATAGGGAGAACTTGCATAGTGTAAGATGAACATTGCATAGTGTATAACTGTATAGGGAGCTTGTATAAGTGAAGGAGAACATTGCATATTGTATAGACTGTATAAGGGAGAACATGGCATTGTGTATATACTGTATAAGGGAGAACATTGCATAGTGTATAGCTGTATAAGGGAGACATTGCATAGTGTATAGACTGTATAGAGGAGAACATTGCATAGTGTATAGACTGTATAATGGGAGAACAGTTGCATGTGTATAGACTGTATAAGGAGAAACATTGCATAGTGTGTATAGACTGTATAAGGAGAACATTGCATAGTGTATAGACTGTATAAGTGGAGAACATTGCATGTGTATAACCTGTATAAGGAGAACATTGAACCAGTGTAATAGACTGTATAAGGGAGAACATTGCATAGTTTAAACTGTATAAGGGAGAACATGCATAGTGTATAGACTGTATAAGGGAAACATTGCATAGTGTAATAGACTTTATAAAAAGTACATTGCACAGTGTATAGACTGTGTAAAGAAGAACATTGCATTGTGTATGCTGTATAATCAAATCGGCTGTAAAGGAAGACATGGCAATAGGTATGACTTATAAGGAGAACATTGCATAGTGTATAGACTGTATAAGGGAGAACTTGTATAGTTATAGACTTACAGTGAAACATTGCATATGTATAGACTTATAAGAAGAACATTGCCGTGTATGACTGTGTAAAGAGAACATTGCATTGTGTATAGCTGTATAAGGGAGAACATTGCATAGTGTATAGACTTTAAAAGAAGAACATTGCCAGTGTATAGACGTTGTAAAGAAAACATTGCATTGTGTATAGACTGTATAAAGGAGAACATTGCATATTGTATAGACTGTATAGGGGAACATTGCATAGTGTAGACTGTATAATGGAAGAACATTGCATAGTGTATAACTGTTAAGGGAAACATTTGCCTAGTGTAATAGACTGTATAAGGGAGAACATTGATGTTATAGCTTGTACATTGATTGTGGATAGACTGTATAAAGAAGAACATTGCATAGTGTATAGACTGTATAAGGGAGAACATTGCACAGTGTACAGTATAGACTGCATATGGGAGAATATTGCATAGTGTATAGGCTGCATAAAGAAGAGCATTACACAGGGTATAGTATAGACTGTATAAGGAAGAACATTGCATAGTGTATAGGCTGTATAAGGAAGATCATTGCACAGTGTATAGACTGTATAAAGAAGATATTGCATTGTGTATAGACTGTATAAGAAGAACATTGCACAGTGTATAGACTGTATAAAGAAGAACATTGCATTGTGTATAGACTGTATAGGAAGACATTGCACAGTGTATAGACTGTATAAGAAGAACATTGCATAGTGTATAGACTGTAAGGAGAACATTGCATAGTGTTATATGTAAGGGAGAACATTGCATAGTGTATAACTTAATAAAGAAGAACATTGCACAGTAATATAGACTGTTAAAGAATAACATTGCATTGTGTATAGCCTGTATAAGGAAACATTGCACATGTATAGACTGTATAAAGAAGAAACTTGCATTGTGTTAGGCTGTATAGAAGAACATTGCACAGTGTACAGTATAGACTGCATAAGGGAGAACATTGCATAGTGAATAGAATGTATAAAGATGAGCATGCACAGTGTACGTATTGACTGTTTATGGGAGAACATTGCATAGTACATTGACTGTATAAGGGAGAAATTGCCAGTGTATATGGCTGCATAAAGAGAGCATTACACAGGGTATAGTATAGACTGTATAAGGAAGACATTGCATAGTGTAAAGACTGTATAAAGAAACACTGCATGTGTATAGGCTGTATAAGGAAGATCATTGCACATTGTATATACTGTATAAAGAAGAACTTGCATTGTGTATAGACTGTATAAGGAAGAACATTGCACAGTGTATAGACTGTATAAAGAAGACCATTGCATAGTGTATAGACTGTATAAGGGAGACATCTATGTATAGACTGTATCAAGAAACATTGCATAGTGTATAGACTGTATAGGGAGAACATTGCAGTGTAAAGACTTTATAAAGAAGACATTGCACATTGTATAGACTGTATAAAGAAGAAACTGCATTGTGTATATAGACTGTATAAGGAAGAACTTGCACAGTGTATAGACTGTATAAAGAAGAACATTGCATAGTGTATAGACTGTATAAGGGAGAAAACATTGCCTAGGTAAACTGATAGGTAGAACATGCATAGTATAACTGTATAAGGGAGAACATTGCATAGTGTATAGACTGTATAAGGAAGAACATTGCACATGTTAATGACTGTATAAAGAAGACTTGCATGTGTTATCAGCGTATACGGAAGAACATTGCACAGTGTACAGAATAGACTGTATAGGGAGACATTGCATAGTGTATAGAGCTGTATAAGGGAGAACATTGCATAGTGTAAAACTGTAAAGGGAGAACATTGCATAGTGTATAGACTGTAAAGGGAGAACATTGCATAGTGTATAGACTGTATATGGGAGAACATTGCATAGTGTATAGACTGTTGATAAGGGAGAACATTGCATAATGTTATGACTGTATATGGGAGAACATTGCATAGTGTATAGACTGTATAAGGGAGAACATTGCATAGTGTATAGACTGTATAAGGGAGAACATTGCCAGTAGTGTATAGACCTTTATTAAAGCAAAAAACATTGCACAGTATATAGACATGTAATTGCATGTCAATATAGGTGGCCACATTGCATGAGCTGCCTTCCTTTTTCAAGTAATGCGCACCAATTCCAGAATATTTTTCCAAACAAAGCACAAGTGGACAGTGACATTGCATTAACGTGAACTTTTTACATGTTTGTTACCGTCCGGTCCCAAGTGTGGCCCCCATCTTTTTCCAATAAGACCTATCCCAAAACTATACACAATAGGGAACCCCCCAAATTCATTTCTAGGGAACCCCCCCAGACCTTGACCTTGCAAGTTTAAATGTTTTCTGAAGGCTTGAAAGTATACTTTATATCAGCCCTCATTTCCTCTGCTGCAGAAGGCGCCAAGACCGGCAGCGGGCCGTGATTGACTGAAATGAGATTTGTCTCTAAACACTTTTAAAGATCTAAATTATAAAAAACATTTTGTCTTTTATTATCCAAGTAAAAATATAATCCAAGTATGGCGGTGTCATAAAAATGCCACTTCAGCCCTTTTAAGCCCATGTAGACAAAACATAAAATCCATATGAATGGTGAATAATCAGGTGAAATGCAGTAATCTAAAAGACTTTTTTTTTTTAAAAAAGAAAAAAGTTACATTTTTAATTTAGAGGCTTTTTATTTAGTTACAAATATTGTTATTCATTGGAACAAAATTAACTTCTCAGTTTCTCTAGCTCGGCTGTGCATTGTTAAACCAGAAACGTGAACCATTATTTCACTGGGGCAGTGGTTCCCTCTAAGCTGTGCGCTTGTGCGTGCACACACAACTCTGCAGCCTGCGCACAGAGATTAAAGTGGGTGCGCACACAAAAATCTCTGGAATGTAAGTGCTGCTGTATCGAGTGCACAAAATTTAATTTTGTATGTGCACAGAAAGTATTTTTCTGCGCACACAGCCAATTTGAGGTTTAGAGGGAACATTGATTGGGGGATCAATGTTATTGCAATGCCCCAAGAGTCTATTTTGCGAAACATTAGTATTTAGACAAACTAAATTCCTAACCTTATTGTGGCAGGTGATTTTTTCTTTATGACATGGAATCTTTTTCTCGTAACCCCCGAAAGGTTTATTGTAATGTTTATCCGTGCCTGCTTTCTAGCCAGATATTTACTATGTGCAGCTAGAAAGTTTGTCTGAGGTTTGCAGCTTGGAAATTAACCTCTGGGTAGCCAATGTTCAGAAGAGAAGATATAATTTTATCCAATACATTACAAGACACTGATTCAACTGTACTGACTACTAATTATGCCTTGTTAAGTTTTTAAAATTGACAATGACTGGTCAGTCGAGTATTTTTACTCCTCAACCAACCAGAGTGGGGTGACATTTCAGAGCCCACTAACTCCTGCATGAAGTAGTCATTTACATCCCATATGTATTGGAACACACTGTTTCATACAGTTAGGCTGCCATCACACTACCACAGACAGAAACGCTTGTGAAAGTGTGATCGCAATGCCGACTTATCTCGTGTATTTTTTGTTCATTTGAACAATATTCCCTTACGGGAGCACATAAGATCCTCACGAAAAATAGTGATGTAGCCCTCTGAAAGCAGATCGGAGCACAGTACAATATGTGGGTGGCCATCCACATTGTAATACACTAGCATGGTTCTCATGCGCTAACAGCAAATGTGATCGGAAGTGTTGGGAAATGTGCCAGTATGGACTAACTCAGAGGTGCCCATCATGTGGCCCAGTCGCATTAGGAGTGGCCCTGGGCACTTTACTGCATACTGACCTTTTTAAGACAGCTGGGGGATCAGGGGCAGCATTCAAGTGTCCTTAGTCCCCTTGATCCCCTATCAGTTTGGTCAAATTTGAATGTGGGGATCGGGAGCTAGCAGCCCTAGAAGCCGTGACTGCATAATGAAAGCCAGTCCCATGAAAAAGAAGGAGTTCCGCAGTAAGGGAACCCCGGTGACGTCACAGAACCTCCTCCTTCACCAGGACTCTCGCTTAGTGTTCCCCTCTGCTGGTGTCTAGTTTGAGGTCTACACTGCAATCTCCATTCTGATCACAGTGCTCACCTAATTAGCAACAGTCAGTGTGTGCAGCTTGCTATTAGGATGGACTAGAACTCGGACTTTATGATTCGGACGAACTCGACTATTTCAAACTAGTTAATTTTCTGGACACGCGGGACTATTTTTGAAAATCCTCAAACATTTGAGAATTCTTAATGTACAGGATTTTTCGAACGTTTGGCAGGCCTCGAACAGCCCGCTTCCAAAATCCCTAACGCCATAGATTCCCAAAAATGGCTGCTCGCGGATTGCCAATGGCTGACCTATCCCGCGGCCGGACGTTCAGGTGTCCTGCAGCTTGAAACCGGGCCCCCCCTCCTGGTCCCTGTAGGGCCTTTTGGCCCTGACAAGGGCCCTTTGGGGCTTAAGGGGTCCCGCAGACTCGAACCGGGACCCCCCTCCCCAGCACTTAAAAGTGCCCTTGTGGCCCTAACAAGGGTCCTTTGGGACTTAAGGGGTCCCTCAGCTCAAACGGGACCCCCCTCCCGGCCCTATCAGGCCCTTGGGGCTTAAGTGGTCCCGCAGCTTAAACCGGGACCCCCCCCCCTCCCCGCCCTTGTTGGCACTGATAATGCCTTTGTTGGGGGTCCCGCAGAAGAAAGAGACATCGGATAAGACACTAGTAACATCGGCCTCGTTGAGGTCACCGATGCCGGAGGTACCACTGGCGGCTCAGGGGTAATTATCGGGGTCGGTGGCCTCATTGGAGCGGGTTGTCACCAGATGGAAGACAGAAGACACTGCCCCAGGGATCTTTTAAGAGCCACCGGGGGTCCCGATTCGAGCTGCGGGACCCCCAACAAGGCACTTATCAGTGCCACAAGGGCCCTTCCAAGGGCCGCAAAGGCACTTTAAGTGCCGGGGAGGAGGTCCCGGTTCAGCTTGCTTGTCAGGGCCGCAAGGGCTCTGATAGGTCTGGGGAGGGGAGGTCCGGGTTCATACTGCGGGACCTCCTAAGCCCCAAAGAGCCCTTGTTAGGCCACAAGGCACTATAAAAACACGGACGTGTTCCCCAGTACATCTCCCAGGTTCCAGGGGCCTGTAAGGTAAGTTTACACTGCAATATTCAGAAAGCTCATTCCGAACTTTCTGAACTATTTACCGCCCATTTACTTTAATGGTGGGTAAACTTTTTTTAGAAAGTTTGAAAATGGACCGAACTGTCAAAAGTTCGGCCATCCTCTACTTGCTATATATTGGTAAACAGAGCTCAGGAAAAAAAGACGGGGTAGAGATCAATATTAGGTGATCAGTTTTGTTCATCTAATTATTGATCTTTGCCAATGAATGGAAATTACTTCCTGGAAAATGCTTTCCAGGGAAGTGATTTTCTGATCTGATT
>JAACNH010005406.1:0-20396 GCA_019447015.1 Hymenochirus boettgeri
GGGTTGGCATGCTCCTTTATATATCCAGGGTTAAGGTTGGCGTGCTCCTTTATATATCCAAGTTTAAGGTTGGAATGCTCCTTTTTATATCACATTACACAGGTGAATTCTGACAGGAGTGTCTACCCGTTGCAGAGAACGTACAAAATTCTACAGTCGCTTTCCTTTCCCTGTGCCACCCCAGAAGAACGATGAGGTCATCTATCACCTACCTCCTGTAAAATAACAACCCAACCCCTATCGAGGCTGTGCTGGGGAAAATAAACGTCTCCTGCAAACATGGCCATGTACCAATTGGCTACCGTGGGCCGCCACACTTCGATCCCATGGCTACCCCAGAGCATTTGCACCTAGAATCCACTCTGAAATGGAAGAATTTTTAACTAAAATAAAAACGTAAAAGATCTAACAAACGTCAATGGGAGCTGACCCCTATGCTCGGATTCAACAGGGCCACACGGCATCCTCAATTGCCTGCTTTCATCATGTGGAATAATGGTGTATAAACTCTTAACATCACAAGTCATCACAAAAACATTGCATACCAATAGACAGTGGTTACATGTGCAACAATGCTGACTGTCACGTATATATGAGGGCATGCACTTTACGCTGGCTGTAGAAACCACTCAATATGCCCTGTGCTATGGGTTTAAAGAGGGACCCATAGGAAGACACAATAAGGGTCATAGCTTGTGTATTTGGGCAGCAGTGTACAACACTGGACAGCGCGTGGGTAGCCAGTAGTTAGAAGTCCACAAGTTTTAGTGGGTATCCAACCCATATTATGAGCAAATGCCAATTTGGAATCAGCTCCCTTTTTTAAAACATTGGTTGATCAGTCTCACACTCTTTGTGATAGGTGTGTTAACAATCAACAGCTGTTGCATGAACTCTCCTCCTTTCTATGCGTCCAGTTGCCATCCGTACAGGACCAAATGTGGTCTGGCATATATGCCAATTTTTGCGAGTTCTTTCGAACATACTGGACGGTCGCGTGCGGAGGTGCAACTGGACGACATGTATGCACGTTAGTTTATATTGGCTATCCCAACACCATGTTGGATATTGAACTCCAAGGCTAGATCTACCATTAGAGGCATTCCTCTGTGGGGTGGTCGAAAGTGTGACAAGGAATTGGTCCTAGATTTTTGTACCACATATACACCCCAAAGTAAACAAATGAGAGCTGTGACTGAAAAATATTGGGACCTGGTTAAAGGACAAGCATCCCCTTTCCAGAATACCCGACTTAGACATACGTACAGGAGGGACGAATTTGGCCAGTTATTTGGTACGAATGGACACAGTACCTTCGCCTGTTGTTAGGGCAAATCTGTTTAATTTTTTGTCCAATTCAAAACTGGGCTGCTATAGGTGTCCAGACTGCATTACCTCCGATCCCTGACTGGCAAGGATTTTGCTCATCCACGATGGATGCGATATTAGACAGAGGTTCTCCTGTGCAGTAGATGTGTTATTTATTTATTGTTTGCTCCCATGTGGACTGTACTACATAGGGAAACTAGGACATCTTTTAAAGAAAGGATGGCCAACCACCGTTCCTCTGTCACACAAGCTCTCAATCAAATGAATCTGCTGTTTCCAACTGTAGATTTGGTGACCTGTCGGTTGCGCGACATTTTAAAAAATGGGCCACCCGTTATCATCCCTTAGATGCATGATCTTTGATGGGCTTGTGCCCGATCGATACGGTCCAATATTGATCAGATCAAGGTGCTGTTACAGAGGAAGCCCGATGGATACATCGACTTGGGACTTTAGCAACCTAAGGGGTTAATGAGCAACTTTCACTGCATTGTTTTTTGTGAATACGGGATTGATACATTATGTCTTTTCCTATCTGTCTATGCAGCCCCTTACCTTTTGATACATTGTTGCTTGATGCCTTGTTTCCAGTAGCTGTATTTTACTTCCTCTCTGTGTCTTGGTATTTTACATGCGTAATACTTTGTAGCTGGATTCCCCTTTTATGAACATTTGTGCATTATGTCTTATTGATTTTTAATTGCTTTTATTGTTTTAATCTTTTCGTATGTGTTTCCTCTCACATGGGCTGGGTGTTAGGGTATAAAGTTGGGTTACCCACATGGTACGTCACATCCTGAGGACGGCTTATTCTTTAGCCGAAACGCGTTGATGTTCAATGCGAAGCGATCACACCTCCATTCCCATTAGTTGGCCGTGGTGCCCTTGGGGAAGAAACATACACGCTGTAGGAGTCGAAGGCACTCTCAGGACTTTGTATAAAACTTAACTTTTTGGCAAACATAATAGACTCCTGAGAGTGCCTTCGCTCCAACTCTGTTATATATTAGTAGATTGCAGATCATTTGCCCTCTGTCCAGTGGTATTTTGCCTGGTGAAGCGTAATAGAGACGGAATCAAAGATAGTCTGAGCCCTCCACGGACTTCTTTCCACATATATTTATTAACTCATGTGTGTTTGATCTGTAACCCTGATGTCGGCCCTTTGTGTGTAGGGCCGAACACGTAGGTAGCACGAGCTTCTATGAGTTAATAAATATATGTATGAAAATAAGTCCTTGGAGGGCTCTGGCTCTTCATCCTTAGATATATAATATAAATGGACATTGGAGGTAACCAACCTTCCTTGTAAATTCAATCATTAGGGCTAGGCCACACTTACATAACAAGAATCGCGGAAACGCACCGGAAACCTGAATGTTGGTGCAGGCGATTGCGTATCCGTTTGCGATATGCAATCACATGCATCACCATTTTATGCGCAATTGCATTTTGTATCTCAAAAGGAGAAATCGCATGCCCAAACCACAGGAAATCGCACTGGAATTGTGTCCTAAGGATGATTAAAGATCTCGAAAACCCAAAATCTGCTTGACTGATCAACAGAAATTTCTTAATACTCTTCTTCCATAAACCAAAAGGCACCTGCACAATTGTTAGAAGCCTCGGGATGTTATATGAAACAAACAATCTTTGGGTCCAATAGATATTTTGATAATGCGAGTCATGATGCGGATTGAACCTATCCATGACCCGACCCAGACTGCTCACGCTCACGCTTCTGGCCCACCCAGCCTCTCCCCTGGAATGCCCCAGCCCCACCCACAGAACACCATATGGCACCACAGTCCTGGACAGCAATCCAAGCCCAAAAACAATCTGTCTCGGGAAACAAGGAGACTTTGCAGGTATATGGCCACAGCCACTACTTCCAGGAAAATTAAGTTTCGTGACATTTTTTAGAATCTGTCACTGTCACATCTCACCCGATACTGAAAACTCTCCATGCTGAGTCAGCGTGCTGCCATGTGTCATTCACTAGAAGGTCTCATAGGCAGTCACTATAACTGTATAACAACCTCCACCAGACATTCCTTCCTACCCCCCATTCTTGGATACACACAATGTCCCATCTGCTGCAGCCCTGACTCATTTTAATCTTCATGAATGTAATTACTTTAACACGCCTTCATCTCTGCATTTTGCTACCACAGCATTACGTTTATCTAAAGCCCAGTTATATAATAAAGCATGCCCCATCCCTAATAGAACACAGGGTGAGACCCTAAACGGTCATCACCCCATTGGTTTTCCCTAGTTCCCCAATCACGATCCTGTCTCACTGACTATCTAAGGCCAGCAATAGAATAAGCAGGCTCTATGTCAGAACAGAAATGTCAGGGACATATTATTGAGGAGTCCCAAAGGTAAAGAAAAGGCTGGAGCAATATGGGGGAAGTAGGTTTGGTGCAAGACACAAGGTCGGAGCAGGTACAGGAGATTTAAAAACTTGTGAGGGTATAGAGGTAGGGCTGCACCCCAGAATGACCGTCCGTCGCGCTCAGGGGTTGTGGGTGGGTGCAAAGATCGTACCTGCTACAGTTTATTTAGTTGACAAGCTTTCGAGGGCTAACCCTCTTCACCAGGTCAGGGCAGTACTGATTTTAACGTAGTTTAACAGAAAGTAAAAGCCAATTCCAAAAGATACACAAGATAAGCAAAACAGTCATAGTAACTGCACATTTCTCCACGACTGCTCGCTAGTGGAGCTCGTGTGCAGTGCGGTGATAGGTGGGTTGGTTTGTTGTGTTACGTTCCCAAATCTCCAGGGGAAATCAAAAGCCATTGATCAGAAGGAGAGCGAGAGACCAGAAGGGGTAGGGGGAACTGCGTCCCACTGCTGTCTCACCTGAAGGACGAGGGAATCCAAGGATCAGCACTAACAGTGAGTTATTCACTACCCTTCATGACTGTGACCTGTCACTGCATGGTGGATCAGTATGGCACCCCCTTTCAATCATCTTTTCTCCCTGCTAAATCTGCCTGCCACCCAACAGTTAATGTTGCAATGTGCAGGGGAACAGGAAGAACTAGTCCATTTAACCCCCTTCGTGAAACTCTGCACTAAAATCGCTAGAATCCATTGTTAAACCCCCAAACCCTGTCACCCACTGGAGACCGGACCACTAATAGGGACACAAAAATGTCATTAGCAGGCTGCACTGATTGCAAAGTGATTGCAATTTATTCTCTCCAGCCATGCTGCATATGTTTTTTAATAGGAGTTCCTTGATTTTTTGTCCTCATGATCTGGCAGCTCTGAAGGGATCTGAAGGGCTCATTCACATTATAAGTGTTTATCAAAATCCCTTTCACGCATTCCACCACGCTTGCATCTTCCACACACTTACAGCGCGCTTCCCTCTCCGTTGATGAACATGTTTTCATTTAATTAAATCGCTGCAAAACGCACAGGGAGACAGCAGCAAAACGCAAAGATAAATATGAAGTTCCCCCTATTTGTAGTGGCATATATGGCAATATAACCCCATCACACAGAAATGTACAATAAACACTAAGATAATATAAAAGCAATTACTACTACTACTACTACTACACTATTATAATAATAGTAATAAACTACTGCTATTACTACTATTTGTAATATAAGAACAATACTGCTATTACTAATTAATTAACTATTAATGATAAAACACCACTACTACTAAATTTATAGTAACATTCCTGCTATTACTCTTCATAATAAATAATAAGAGCAATACTACTACTCTACTACTACTATTTATAGTCAACTGCTATCTCTACTATATAATAAAACAATTCTGACTGCTGCTAATAATAAAAAGCGCTACTACTGCTATAAATAAAATTCGCTGCAACTGCTAATATATACTGCCATACTGCTACTACTACTTATAAAACAATCTACTGCTACTACTACTACTACAATAATTCTGCTACTAATGATAATAATAATAATTCTGCTACTACTGCTAATAATAATAACAACATACTGCTAATACTACTACAAAACAATACTGCTACAACAATAATAATAATACACACACATCTGCTACTGCTAATAATAACAATACTGCCTACTTCTACTTACAATAACAATACTGCTACTACTAGTAATAATAAAAATTCTGCTGCTACTGCTAATATAACAATACTGCAACTACTACTTACAATAACTGCACTACTTGTAATAATACAATTCTGCTACAACTGCTAATAATAACAATACTGCTACTACTAGTAAATAACAACAACCCTGCTACGTCTAGTAATAATAACAATACTACTACAGCTATTAATAAAAATGCTACTACTATAATAACAATACTGCTACTACTAGTAATAATACAATACTGCTACTACTAGTAATAATAATACAAAACTGCTACCTACTAGTAATAATAACATAACAATGCTGCTGCTACTACTAGTAATAATAACAATTCTCCTGCTACGACTACTGCTAGTAATAATAACAATATTGCTACTACTACTAATAATAACAAAACAATACTGCTAGTAATTATTTTATTAATAATAATATATAATAATAATTTAGTCCATACTGCTAACAAATACTAATAATACAATACTACTACTCCCAATAAAATAACACTACTACTACAACTTCTAATAAATAGTGAATAAGCACCCCCCACTGTAATATTAGGTGCCTCGTTCACCTAACAATCAGTTTGTATCCGTTTTAGAAATGCAGGTCCGTTTAAAAAACCCGACAGACATTAAAACTCCATGGATTTCATAATATCGTTCACATTGCTGCGTATATTCCGTTCCGCTCCAGTACGTTTTAAAAACCACTGCAGCACACATGTTAATGCATGAAATCTGCTTACAACGGATACAACGGATAACATGCACGCGTTTGTGTCCCATTTTTCGAAAAGGATGCCGGAGTTCCTGTAATGTCATTTCCGATCAGCAGGCTATAAGAAACACGCAGGAGGGCGTCATTTGCATTTTAGCTACCAGACATCAGCAAGGCATCCATTTTGCATGTCACTACCAGCCATCAGCCAGTCAGTCTGCCAGCTCTTTTGCAATTTCAGCAAGCCAGTCTGCCTAATGCAGAGAAAACTTTTTGTCAGCTGATGATTTGATAAATGCAGTACAGGGTCATCCTCAACTTTATGATAAAGGCCACAAACTGTATAAGATGAAGTAAAAATTTCATTTGGAAATTGCAAAAGAGCTTTGTTGCACAAATGGGCAGATTTATTGGAGAGGCAACGCAGAGCAAAAGGTATGATGTCACTCCCACACTCAGGAAGTACATTGATTTTGTTCTTTTCCTGCCCCCTTCAAAATTCGAAAAATCCAGGCAAAAACATTGTAAACCAACGGATAAACGCACACGCAAATGGGCAGCAACGGATACAAAAACGTTTTGAAAACGTCACTTAACGCAATGCGTTTTAATGCATTTTTGTCCTTTCCTAGTGTGAACGAGCCCTAAGGATATAAGTCACAGAGGAGTTCCTGACCATAAAAAAAAGCACGAGCTGCAGGCCGAGTTATACAGGGCACGGAACTCCAAGGTGACTCTAATATCCCTTTAATTTATTAGGGGTGCTATTTATTATAACCTACCCCTTTGTAGCTTCTGGTTCCTTCACCTCCTGGAACTGTTAGATTATACAGCTATAATCTCACAGTTCCTCCCATAAAATCCACTACAGGGGTAGGTTTATAATAACAATACTGCCACTTTTACTACTTCTGATAATAATAGCATATTGCAACTTCTGCTGATGCCCTGAAACACGCCTTTCTCACTCTAAAGTACCTGTAGCTTTATATCCATAACCTTTACGCTCTAGACCCGATCCCGGGAAGGAAAATAAAACAAAACAATATAAAAATAAATAAAATAAAGCGAAATCATTGCAATTGTGGAGGTATTGTTTATGTAAAGTTCAAGGTCTGGGTCTCTACAGGGGATTTTAGGGCTGGGGATCAGTGTCGTGTTCCTGTTAATGTGGCTTATTGTACTGTTTGAGATAACATGATTTGATCCAAGAAAACTCAGTGGAGTCTACCCATCTACTGTAGCCCCATGGAAATCCATTGGTTTGATCTGTCTTTATTTTACAACTCCATAGAGATTTATTGGGGTAACTTTTTGGTGCTTGTTGGGTGGGAACAGATTTGGCGTTGGACACTCTCAGTCAGATGGTGCCGACATGTGATCACATGCAATTTTTCCCTAAGGGATTTGATGGCATGGTTGTCAGTTAGGCCACACTGAAGCACGCACCACCCTGCCGGAAACTGGCATGCAAGCATGTGTGTAATGCGCCAATTGTGCACGCATAATGTGCCGTCGCCTTGACATTGACATGCGCTGCACCGACACCAATGGATCCAATGCGATTGCGCAAAAAATGTGGAAAGATTAGCGTATTGCATGTGCATGCGTGGCAACACACGCCAGCCCACTAGTGTGGGCCATGTCAATAGTGTCTGCTTCAAAATGTCGATCAGATCAAAATTGCAATCGGATCGAGCTTAAAAGCGGACTATTGTGGTCTAGCCCTTGATAGGCACAATAACAGGCAACGGGCTAGCAAACGCAGCCTAAATAATAGGCTCAAAAAGGCATTTTGAATGAAGCTATATTACAGGTGACAGATGGTTACAAAGATAGCATTCCCAGTATAAGTCGCCTCTCTATTATGCCAATGCTGATTGGAGAGACAATAGACAGATTGAATCCCATCCCATGGGAAGCTCCCAATGGAACCTGTAATTTGCTATATATCTGGCAACTGTACACACAGTTCGATATTTCGACCTGCTTGACTTGTCCACAGCTATTTACTGGGTTGAAATCTCTGTTTTTGGCAATACTACTGCTGATTACTGTCCATTGAAAACAGAACAACAAACTTTGGACTTGGACAGCCTAAAGGTGCCCATACACTGGGCCGATATTAGGTCAACCGACATGCAAGTAGACATTCCATTGATTGGTCAAAAAAAATTGTAAGTTTTCCTGATCTTATTATTGGTATATTAAAATGTAGCGACTGGTTAAATGATTGTATTATTCTGAAGTTCTGATGTAATGTTAATGTAATGTAACCTAACATAGTAATTGAGGTTGAAATAAAACAATGTTTATAATGCGATTCAGCTCACCACAATCTCCTATAGACTTTGGTTGCCCAGATGTCTGTTCCTGGCATAAATTCAAATAAAAGTGTGTAGTATAGAGCAACCAAAAACTCAGACAAACCCCACCCCTGAGAAAGGACCTAGACTGTCGCAAACATGTCGTGTGCACAATAAATGCATGTTTGTTTATAGCAATACCTTGGGGTGTTGTCTGAGTTTTTGGTTGCCTATACTACCCTTTATTTAAAACATGTTTATCAAGTCACAACCCGAACAATCAAAAATTTTCACATTTCACCTTTTTTACCCGCCTAACAGGTAACCTAATAATTAATATATGTATTAATACCGTAATTCTCCATATTTATAGTATCCCTGATCAACCAGAACTAATAATGTATTAATACCAGTATTTCTCAATATTACATAGTATCCCAACCCATCCAGAACCACAGTGTATATATTAATACTAGTAATTCCAATATTAATTAGTATCCCTGTATCAACCAGAAACTACCCCCGTAGTATATATTAATCACCAGTAATTCTCAATTTACATTATATCTCGAGTATAAACCGCCCGATTATAAACCGAGGTACCCCAATTTCACCTAAAAACTAATAAAGTTTGTTGACTCGAGTATAAACCAGGGTTAACTTGGCATTCAAATGTTTGGAAACTACAACTCCCAGCTAATAAGCATGCTGGGAGTTTGTTTCCAAACATCTGAATCGCACCCTCACCCTCCCACCCATTTCAGTTTGTACCTGTGGGCTCTCCTTCATCCAGGAGCTTGGCCTCTCCTCCATCCAAGGGTTTCCTGTTGCTGGCATTGAAGGTAAGTGTCTTCTCCCATTCTGGCAGCAGCGTCCACTCCATTCCCGGCACAGCGTCCTCTCCATTCTGGGTCCGCGCGTTCATTCCCTGTACTGGCGCGCCGGCGGATGTCACTAATTGGCGCCGGGCTTGGCGCGGCAGTGACGTCGGCCGGCGCGCCAGTACATGGAATGATCGTGCGGCTGCCGGAATGGAGAGGACGCTGCTGCTGGAATGGAGAGGAGCTTACAGGTACCTTCAACTTAGTGACTCGAGTATAAACCGAGTCCAAGTTTCAGGCTGGTTTTACAGCCTGAAAAACCGTTTATACTCGAGTATATATGGTATATAGTATCCCTGTCCCACACCAGAACTACAGTAATGTATTAATACCAGTAATTCTCCATATTATATGTATCTCTGTATCAACCAGAACTACAGTATACGTATTAATACCAGTAATTCTCCATATATATAATATCTCTGTATCAACCAGAATACAGTATATGTATTAATACCAGTAATTCTCAATATATATATTATCCCTGTATCACACCAACTACAGTATATGTTAACACCAGTAATTCTCAATATTATAGTATCCCCATACCAACCAGAACTACAGTATATGTATAATACCAGTAATTCTCAATATTAAATAGTATCCCTGTACCAACCAGAACTACAGTTATGTATAATACCAGTATTCTCAATTTATATATATCCCGTACCAACCAGAACTACAGTATATGATTAATACCAGTAATTCTCAATATTAAATAGTATCCCTGTACCAACCAAACTACAGTATATGTATAAACCAGTAATTCTCAATATATAAGTATCCCTGTACCAACCAGAACTACAGTATACGATTAAACCAGTAATTCTCCATATTATATAGTATCTCTGTATCAACCGACCTACAGTATACGTATTAATACCAGTAATTCTCAATATTATATAGTATCCCTGTATCCAACCAGAACTACAGTATATGTATTAAACACCAGTAATTCTCAATATTATATAGTATCCCCGTACCAACCAGAACTACAGTAATGTTATTACACCAGCCTCTGTTGGCCTATTATTAAGCCAGTTCTCAATGTTTTTGAGGTTTCTAGAGGAATTAAGCTGTTTTCTCTCCCATGGCTGGGTACAAACCATACAATATTTTTGCTTGACTGACCAAATTACTGGTATAAGTCATCGGAAGAAAATTTGTATGGGTGGGGTGTCAATGGGCATGACCGATACGAGCGATCATGTATGCGTGTAAAATGTCCGATCGTGTGGACCCTATGGCCGCATGATTGGTCGCGGTGAACTGTAGGCTGCGGCTATTTTTGCTGTGACTGACAGTCATTCGTCTCAGCCAAACCTCGCTGGTGTACCAGACATACGTTTCTTTAACTGAACGTTCATAACATAAAATTGTACAGTAAATCCTATCTACACTAGCACCCTTACATGTGCCTATGTCAGGATCTTGATTGGTTTATAGTATTATTTTTTTGGGATTTACTTGGTCTTTAATCTACATTAAATTTAAAGCAAAGGACTAATGCGTGAAAGCGTGGGTCAGTTTTAAATTGGAATTGGTTCAGGTTGTGCGTTTCAGTGCTGACTGATGCCCCACCCTGTAACTGTAAATTAGAATTTTTCACTTTGCCTTTGCAGAAGGAGTTAAACTGTCCGTCAGCCTGTGTTTGTAAGTTATGTTCCCTATACTCTGCATTGTTAGAGGTGTGTGATGCTTTCTCCTCTGTACTGCACTGTAATTGTTGGACGAGCTTGTTAATTCCTTGCTGGGTCTCCTACATAGAATTGAGCATTGCATGATAATTCCCTGTAATTAACTAGATTACTAGACAGATTACATATCAAACCCCACATACCAGATGCCGATTAAAGGATGTGAATATTCCTGAAAGCCGAGGACAGTTGCTAGTAAAGCTAGATTAAGTTAAAATTTTACAGGGTTATTCAATAAAAGTTCTTATTGTTAAAAATGGTGCTAATTTTGCCCCACCAATCAGATGTAAGGTTTCAATGTTAAATAAGATCTGATTGAATCTGATTGGTTGGGGCAAATAGCACCATTTTAAACAATAAGAACTTTTTTGAACTCCCCGTTAATGTAAAACAATAAAGCGCTGCGTCCCCAATGGTGCTATATAAACATTATAAATACATACATGTAAATAAAATAATTAGTTAATAAATGGGGATATAGGAAGTGACTCTGTCATGCAATCAGACTTCGGCCACTCATGTTCAGAAAATACCTTTGCATCTGTCCATAGGACAACAAGGATTAGAGGGTTATCACTATCACTTCAGTTTTCCAACTGATAATGTTGAACTTATGGAATTACCAACAATTAGAACATTTTGTTTTGTACGAGTTTTAGCTACATGTGGTACATATGTCTGTATTGTTTTATGACCATCATTGATGATTATATGGCGCAGTCCTTGTAATATTGATATTGTAATATGGAAATTTGTAGCCACCCTTGGAGACTATTTCTTTCATAGGTCCAGTGGGATCATTATTTTTTGTTTATTGGTAAAAAGACTTCTAGGAAAATGAATTAAGACAATTAGTAACATTAATATAAATCCTGCTGTTATATAGCCATGACCAATTTTCTTTCGTTACACGCCTGTCTGTCTTATAGTATGATAGGGAACTGCAGACTCATAAATGTGAATGATCCCTCTCCCTGGCCGTATCAGTGCCAGGCCTTCTCAGTGACCCTGTATCACGCTGAACTGCACTATGTTGGGGCAACGTAAATCGCAGGGCTGTACAGGGGTTCCTAGCCCCCATAGACCTTTAGCTGGTCCAGCTAGTTTCTAACGTGTAAAGATAAATAAGCAGTAGTAGCAGCTATTCAGCTGGCATGATTCATAATATAAACGGCTTCTTACTAATATTCTTCTTTTGTTGTCCTTTAACCTGCCCGTGCCCGTCAATAATTCAAACGTTTCTTATTCTCCATGGCTCTGGTGTGAACCGAGCCTCCCTGATGAGACTGATTGTGCTTTATTAATGTTTCCCCCCTAAGCATTTAAACCTTTTAATTAGATGTTTTCAAAAAAATAAAAGCCCATATGTTGGCAAGCAGACCAATTGTATGTTAGCAGTGAATTACAGCCTAGAAATCATGAAACAAGGTTCGACTCGTGTGAAGGTACGCCATAAGTAAAATGCTGACAATATAATACTGATTGGTGTAATACTCTGATTGGTCGGGTGTAATGCTCTGATTGGTTGGTTTATATCACTCTGATTGGTCGTTGTAATGCTCTGATTTTCGGTGTAATACTCTGATTGGTGTACTAGATGCATTTTAGCCCGCTAGACCAGTGATCGCCATTTTGCGTCATGGAACTTTGATGTTAAATACAATGTTTGATGTTATTTTATACGAATACAACAAAAACGTTTCATTTCTGTTCTGCTCAAATTCTGTATTGAAGAAAAGGGACATGAAATAAACTACAAATATATCAGGTCCATTAACCAGGAACTGTACGTTAATTGGCATTAGCTAGGGCTAGGCTCCCCACACTTGTTAATAAGGACAATTATCCATCTAAAGATTCTATTTTGAAGACTTTACTGTGCAGTAGGCACTGTAAGTATAAAGGATCTATCGGTAATACCCGACCATATGATCCTTTATCATAGTAAAACAATGTGCTAGTATGGTGTATTTTTTTGTCTGTGGTGTCACGTTTTTCGACTGTGCAAATAAATGACGCCATTATTTGTTTATGAACCTATTTAAATAATGGACCCAGAACAGACCCCAAGAAACACCACTGAGATTACGGGTCCAACTAGATAAGGTTCCATTAGCCCAAGGCCACACTACAATGCCACCAAACCGTGCGCACAGTCGCGAGCGTTATCGTATGCGTTGTGCACATGCGATTCTGCCATTTTCCGTTATGGAAACAAATGCGTTATCGCACCAAAATGGTGAATGCATGCCTTACCAAACAGAAACAGATGCGCAATGGTATGCCATCTGAAAGTTTGAAATTTTGCGTTCCGCATTTCCAGCTTTAAAAAATCGCATTTGCCATCGCAAGCGCAATACGTGTGCTCAAACGCATGAAAAATGCGCTATGTGGCCTAGCCCTTCGTAGCCACTCTCCAGCCTTGCTTTAGTTTAGCCAATCTCTCAGTCTATGTATAAAAAGGTCAGACCCCCTGCCTTGCCGGCGCCTTTTTGGGGTGGGATTGTCCCGAATGCAGGACAAAATCCAGAGTCCCACAGTCAGGGCCGAAACCCGTCCAACACCCGTCCCTGGAAGCCCACCCCACTCCTGTCCAGTTATGCCCCACCCCCCATCTCCATCTGCAACCACGCCTAACTCCACCTCTGCCTTTACCCACATTTCCTTTCTAACGTTCTTCCAGAGGAAAGCAAAATCAATTCTAGTGTTATAATATTATAATGTATGAAACATGTTTTCCAATATGGCATCCCTTAATATTCCTTCTATAAGATTTCCTAACCTAATGTCAAACCGATAGAAGCAATTTCAGCAACCTCAATGATGTGTTGGTGCATAACAAATTCAATGGCGGCTTAGATGTCTTCTTGTATAACAGAATACCCTGGGCTTGGGACCATGTCATGTGTGTGCATGTCTGATTGGATGTGACTTTGTTCAGTTTGATGTAATGGGTTGGGCATGGACCAGGTAGGAGCAGGAAGATGTACTTTTCGGGGTTGGGATGGTTGGTTTGCACGAGGAGTAAAATATCTATATGTTCAGTGGGATCAAATCTCTCCTTGTATGCAGTGGTTTAGTGGATAAAGGTATTATTGCCTAGGTTAGGGCATTGTCATTAGACTGCAATTGTACAGCCTCAGATTCCACTGTTACCATATAGCTGTGTTTTTTTAATGAGGAATTCACCAGCTGCTGTAAGCTGAATACCTGTTCCCCATGTCTAAATATGAATATGTAGAGAAGCGAACTCTGTGTGCACAATACACTAGACTTTCTAATAAGAGATTTACCTGCAGCCATATTATTTTTAATAAACAGCAGCTCAGTTTCAGGGGCTGAGATTTTCATTAAACCTTTCATATAAAAATAGGTTTATCCATAAACCCTGGGATAAGTCGAAAATACTCTAACCTTTTCCCTCTCTTTCCTGCCACAGGTTGCACTTCGAATCCGGCCCATCAATGAGATCGAGCTGTGGAAGGAGCCTCTGTCATTGCCCACAAAGTGGATGAGCAGGTACAGTCCTGTATAAAGAGAATAGGAAGGATTGGAAATAGAAGAGGATAAAACGACGCTGCCCATTGGGGGAAGTGCAAACCAGTGATCTTGTCATGTGTGACAGGTGACTGGTTTATTGTAATGCTATAACATGGAGAGTTCATATAACATACTGTAAATATAT
The DNA here is from genome assembly GCA_019447015.1 of Hymenochirus boettgeri. NCBI lineage: Eukaryota > Metazoa > Chordata > Amphibia > Anura > Pipidae > Hymenochirus > Hymenochirus boettgeri. Next base: position 14,730 of record JAACNH010005406.1, read on the forward strand.
AAATTATGCTCAAATAAACTGCTTGGTGAATTAATGTACATTGGTGTTACATTAAAGGGCAAGTCCAGCCCTAAAATGAAATTTACATACAGGTAAATCACCCCCAAAACCCTAAACGGTAATAGTTTCAATGATGTGAAAATAATAAGTCTAAACCTGAATCCTGCACAATGTCCTGTTTCCCCTGTTTCTTGCTCCTGGTTCTTCCAGTTAGACTGTCAGTATAGATTTGTGCAGTTGATACCAGCCAATGACTGAATGTAAATCCCCTAGCTGCCTCTTCTGAGCATGCCCAGCGCAGTACAGCCTCAGTACAGGTTTCTAAATTGCTCAGTTTCCATGAGGCCTCCGAAGCATAGCAGGCATACAGTAATGAATCATAGGACAAACTATGATTTATCAACATATTATAAAGAGGCCATTCTTTCTAAAAGATGTTCTTATGAGGGGGGAGTTGTCCTTTAATAAATGGAACCCAACCTTTAAATCCCTAAGGCTTACAGTTTGCATGGAGTTTCCTTCCCTGTAGAAAAACTTTATATGGTCATGGAACTCCTTAGTGACTTCTAATATCCTTATAATGTTCAATAGGTGCAGTGTTTTCTGTATTCACAAACCTTCAAAAACACTCTCTACAGATTATCACAATAAGGTTTAACAAGACAATAGCAGCTCAAAACAAAGTAAATGTGCCGTAACATTGTCCCTGCTTCACCACCTTATAAAGCTGTAACAGGCTGGGCGATGCTCATTGATGGCAGCTCAGTAACGCAGCCAGTCATTGGTGCTGAAAGGTCATCAAGTGGTTAAGGTAAGAGACATCAAATTATACAGGTAGAGATCTTCTTAAATTTCAACCAAATTAACATGACAAACACTTGCAAGATAATCTGTACAGAGTCCACATAAAGGAAAATAGAAATGAATCCCATGTGGGGTTTTGTTATTGATTTATTGATCAACTATCTTAAAGATTTGTCTAAATAATAATAAATAAAAAAATCAAGCATAAATGGACCCATGTATGTGTATCTAAATGTGGATTACAGGCAGTCCGGGTTACAAACCCCTGACCTACAGACAACTCACACAACTGTACAGAGAGGGGACCTGCAGGAGCATACAGCCAAGGCCACTGGTGCTTGGCTACCCACCACTGTTTAATGGGCCCCCAACCCCCACTTTTACCCACCTTGTGCTTTACCAGAAGTAACTTCCAGAACCAGCTGATCACAAAGCTGGCTGGCACAGCAACCCAGTTCTAAAAATGATGCAGATATCTACGTTTGTGAAGGTTTTCTCATTCATCCAGGTCATGGTATATCTGTTGTATTCAATTAGATCAACTGGACTTATAGTTTAGTTCTTGAAGACGTTTCGCTAGTCATCCGACTGGCTTTCTCAATTCAGAATGACTTGTACAAGAATCTGTGGCAATTATGTACCCTGGGAAATCCCAATTAGCATATCACACCCAGGTTTAGGGAACGTCTAATGCAAGTGTGGATGCATTGAGGCTAAGGGGTGTTATCGAAACTGCCCAGAGTAAGGTGATAATGCTATTTTGACACCTTACCCTGGGCAGTCTCGGTAACACCCCTTAGCCACAATGCATCATGCCTTGCATTCAGAAGGTCCCTAACACCTGGCTGTCATATGCTTATTGTGACTTTCCAGATATTAATATTGGCAACAGTTTTTCTGTAGTCATTCTGAATTGAGAGATCCAGTCGATGACTGGAAACTCGCCTTCAAAAACGAAACTTTAAGTCCCGTTGATCTAGCTGAACACAACAGATATAAATATCTACAGTGGCATTAATTAGGAATGTGTACCTGTTCCAACTACATCCAGATTCAACTTAACAACAAACATACATAACCCAGGCAGTGCCTGTATTCATCCAGCATTTATGGAGGTGATCTGTTCCTTTATACCATGTGTGATGTTGATAAACTCAGAGACACCCGGCAATTGCAGTCAAAGGTAACCTAGGTATTCTATTAATAACCTTCTTCACGTTGCAGTAGTCTGATCTGTATTCAGTGTTATATATCCTGCCCTGTACAAGGTTTGTGTAAAGGTTACAGAGTTCACATTAATGTCGACTGGTCCTTGTTTTAGCGATAAGTGAAATTCCTCTGTTGATTGCTTTTCAAAGTGGTTTCTGTACAAATTAAGAAGGGATCAGACGTGTACAAAGGGTACGTGCTGGCTGTGTGCGATTGTGTCCCTTAGTACAGCTGGTGGGCGAATGTCTATATGTGAGCCTCTGTGAGCGTAGAATTATTATTTACCCTAATTTCGAATTAAATCACTTTCATTGTGTGTGAGGAAGGGAAAGTCAATAAAGATATGATGTAAATGGAAAAAGGTGAAACCCGGAAAACTAGTAATTACTCATTCGAAAACAAGCTCATCTGTGTTTATTTAAGTAAGTGGGTATCACAGATCATCTAAGCAACATTAAAGGGGAACTACATTTGTCTAATGATTTTTATTATTGAAATTGATATTGAATGATTTTTAGTGTTGTTAACAAATCTTAAGCTAGGTACACACGATACAATAATTTATCCCGAATTTATGTATATGGCGGCTTTTTGCGGCTGCGACCATTGCAAACCGTTGTTCATCCAAATCAGTCGAACGAACACCAAATCAGGGCCTGCACCAAAGGTCAGTTATCAGCTGTTTTTAACAGCTGATCATTTATATGAAGTAAACATGCACAATCAGCTGTTTAAAAAAAACGGACCCAAACTTCTGGTTCCGTTCCGGTATTTTAAACAAGTGATCGCATATATGTTTAATTCATACTCACGACCAGCTGTTTAAAAACTGCTGATCGCGGACCTTTTGCGTACTGGCAAGTGGCAGTATTAGGAGCCGGCCTCCAATCTCGCGGGGGCCCCCGGGCCCTGCAGTTAAGCCCCTGCCTCTACATTACCACTAGAGATGGACTAGAACTCGACCCCGTTCGAGCTGAACTATTCGAGTTCGAATGACTCGGACTTCTCGAACTATCCCGGACCGGACTTCTCGAACTATCCCGGATTTCTCAAACTTTTGATAATTTTTCATTTTTTTTACAATTGATATTTTAAATGTATTTAATTCGAACTATTGGTCTCCCATTGACTTTAATAGGTCCATTTTCGAACTTTCCATATAGTTCGAAAGTTCGAAAACGCCAAACTTTCAAAAGTTCGTCCATCCTAAATACCCACACAGGAGTCTGAATCTAAATGGGGATCAAGCAGAGATAAACCTGAAAGCACAAACATAAAAACATTTTTTTATTTTGGGTAAGAAATGCCATTTCCCCCAGATTGTCTGGTGCCCCCCACCCCTCCCCCATAAGAAACTGGGTACCACAAAGGACGAGATTTGTGCACGTACTATTGGTCAGTACCCAGGTGTACCCAGCATTAGTGGATGACAGCAGTAGTTTTATTCCTTAGCATGCTGTGGCAGCCACAGGATAAGAGGGACAGAAGCTCATGTGCAGCAGTTTCTCACTACTGCACTCCCCTTCCTTTGTGTGCTGGAGTGTGCAAAGAGAGAGAGACTGATGTTCACCTACCTTTTTCTGCTACAGACAGCCAGTTACAGTTTTCTCAAACTCTGGATTGCAGAAGGGAGAGCAGGCAGATGTGTGGACTTGCGTAACCTGCAAGATTGGAGGCCAGGCCCTGGACCCACCCCCCTCCCCACAGCATTCGCAATCGACTGTTTTGAACAGCGATTGTGTGTATGCAGTAAAGATATGCATGATCAGCTGTATAAAAGACTGGTACGAACCGGCAGAAGTTTTAAACAGCTGATCGCACGTATCTTTAAACAGCTTATCACAGATAATGTGGGAAGGGGATCACGGGTCCTCTTATCCCCCATGCCCCTCCTGCCATCGGTTTTGTTCCATGAATGGCCTCCTTAAGGAACCTGATCTCGCTGAGGGTAGGAAATAGATTAAGGGGTTGACTGAGGCACAGATGGTCGTTGATAACACAGGGTATATGTATCAGCCAGACGTTTTTATAGAGGACTTCATTGCTATGCAACAGCCTGGTCCGACAGGCACTGGTTGAGGAAATAATGTGTTGGATTTATATGTTGATGATTCAAATGCAACCTGCAACAGGTGTTCCACTCCTATTCCAGTAATCATGGTATCATGTTAAATGCTCCCCACACACCAACCCTAACTCCCAACCACCCCACCACTGGCAATTCCTAGGCAAATTGGCTATCTGGCTCCTGGAATTTGTCACTGCTGATGTATATGCTAGAATGTATATGTATGTTAGAAATAAAGAATGTATATGTATATGTAGAATAAAGAATGTATATGTATGTATGAATATAGAATGCATATTTATGTTAGATAGAATGTATATTTTGTATGATTAGAATGTTTATTAATTAGAATGATGTATATGTATATATAGAATAAAGAATGTATATGTATGTATAGAATAAAGAATGTATTTGTATGCATAGAATATAGAATGTATTATTTATGATTATCAGTTTTGATGAATTATCTGAAAACCTCAACCATTTAACACAGAAAGCTCTTCTGATCCATAATGGTATAGAGCAGGGATCCTTTAAACTCCCAGCATTCCCCAAGGCCAGGTAATGCTGGAGTTGTAGTTTTTAAACATCTGGAGGCCATAGTTTTAAGATCCCTATAGGTACATTGTGATTGGGGGTTTTACTTTTGTGTGACTGTGTATAGTTACAGGGGGTCTTGCATTTAATGCTTAATGCATTATGCAGAGCTCTAAGAAAAGAACCATAGAAGAAATACATATGCAAGGTCATTGTCAGTGTTTCTTTTATAATCTATGTCAAGATTTGCTTACTCGTTTATATATCCAGGGTTACGGTTTGCATACTTCTTTATATATCCAGGGTTATGGTTGGCATGCCCTTTATATATCCCGGGTTATGGTTGGCATGCTCCTTTATTTCCAGGGTTAATGTTGGCATGCGCTTTTATATATTCAGGTTTATGGTTGGCATCTCCTTTATATCCAAGTTTAAGGTTGGCACGCTCCTTTATATATCCAGGTTAAGGTTGGCATGCTCTTTTATATATTCAGGGTTAGGGTTGGCATGCTCCTTTATATATCCAAGTTTAAGGTTGCACGCTCCTTTATATGTCCAGGGTTAATGTTGGCATGCTCTTTTATATATTCAGGGTTATGGTTGGCATGCTCCTTTATATCCAAGTTTAAGGTTGGCACGCTCCTTTATATATCCTGGGTTATGGTTGCTGCTCCTTTATATATCCAGGGTTAATGTTGGCATGCTCTTTATATATTCAGGGTTAGGGTTGGCATGCTCCTTTATATATCCAGTTTAAGGTTGGAATGCTCCTTTTTATATCCAGGGTTAAGGTTGGCATGCCTTTATAATTCAGGGTTAAGGTTGGCATGCTCTTTTATATATCTATGGTTAGGGTTGGCATGCTCCTTTATATATTCAGGGTTAAGGTTGGCATGCTCTTTTATATATTCAGGGTTAGGGTTGGCATGCTCCTTTATATATCCAGGGTTAAGGTTGGCGTGCTCCTTTATATATCCAAGTTTAAGGTTGGAATGCTCCTTTTTATATCCAGGGTTAAGGTTGGCATGCTCTTTTATATTTCAGGTTTA